>VZTA01025035.1:0-59462 GCA_013398855.1 Mohoua ochrocephala | reverse complement strand
GGGGGGGGGGGGGCAAGGAGGGGTGAAATTACATTGTCTGTTACTGTTCAGTTATTATTCATTTTCTTGCCAGACATCCAGTTAGGAAGCAGGAATCACACAATGTAGTTCATATGACTTTGCTACATGCCATGAACAATAGCTGGTGAACAGCAAACAGCTGAAGCAATTGTTTGCACAAATTCTCTAGACTGAAGTGTGTGCATGTGTTTGAAAATAACTAAGGCAACTGCAAACTTGAATAAGTTTATAAGTTGTTCACAAAAAGCAAAAATTGTATGCTTTATCAGCTGATTTAAGTCTATCTGAACAGTGAGCCAGTCCTAACCATGACCAAATTTGTAAAAAAATCTTTTGCTGAAGCAACATGTGAAACCTTAAGTCTGCATTTTGCATTTTCTGTCAGCTCCGTAGAACAAGAGGGAGCACAGGCAGCACTAAGGGCACAGAGAAAGAAGAAAGATAATGTCTTCACCTATCATGATTTGAATGTGACTGCTGCTTTGGTTTTCATCCTCCAATTATCAGAAGTAATCACACAGAAACTAAGAGCTGATGGAACATCTTTAAGCCAGGTGCTGCCACTTATCAGCTCTAGTATCTACTTTTTGCTCCCACACTAATGAAAAATGATTTCAAAAGAAATGAAGATCCTGTTTCAATAAGATTGGGGAAAAGATGTAACCTAAAAGCTGTCTACAGACTCAGGAATAAGTGAAATGTTTTGACAGGGAAAAATATGTGTTGGCAACATTGCTCTACTCAGATTTCAAAAGTAAAATTGAAACCATGCTTCTACAGGGTGCAGACGCTGACAACTGGAAGCCTGTTCTGCAATATATAGTAGTTCAGAATATGCCAGCCAGCTCCTCCTCTCTCCTTTTTCTTTCATGTACAGGACAAATACATTTCAAGGAAAAGAACAGTCTGACTTGGTAAATTTTGGAAAACAAACAAACAAAATCTGAATCTGACTCCGATATGACTGCAAAGGGTTCGGAGAAGACAGAGAGCATCTGCAGCTAACTATATAAAACTGCAAGAAAGGCGATATTCTTCAGACATCTGTGGTCATTCCAGGCTAAATCTGGGCTGAGCCCATATCTGTCTTGTGTCAGCCTACATGAGGTGCAAAACTGGGCCCGTGAAAGAGTCACATCTCAAAAATCTAGGCTTCAATTTTAAAAAGGGTGGTTTCAAGTAAGATTGCGAAGATAGGGTTTTGTCAATTCTTTAGATAAGTTTGAGCAACAGCTATGAAAAGTGAAGTCCCCAAACTCATATGGGCAGGGAAGTACCAACACTTAAAACTAATAAAGGAGCCCAGAAAACAAACATTTCAAATGATGTATGTTTTGTTCTTAGTTTCTTGGTCATGACCACTGCAATACAACCATGCAGCACTTTTTGCAATGAGTAAAACAGTTTTGGACCAAAAACTGTGAATGACAAAGACAATCAGCTACTTCACTGGCTCATTCCAAAATAAAACCTAAAAGAAAGGCAAATAATCCCCTCTCAGTCTTCTTCTGTCGTGTTCATGTGAGAAGATCTAGAGACAAAGCAAAGATTTCCTGTCTTGAAACCTATTTCAAATAAAAACATTAAATAAACCTAGAATTTTGATTTTTCTCTTTTCTTTTGGACAGACATTAGTTATTTCAATGTCTTTACCTTGATTTTTTTTTCATTTTTCTCCTGCAACATTATACAAGCTCATATAAGGTCAAACCCCTTAAGGAATTTGTTCTACAACCTTCCTCTAAGGTTTCCCAACTCTATATATTAACTTCCTGCTGACATCTGAAGCTTTGTTTCTCAGGGCACTTAGCAGAGGAGTGAGCATATGTCTGAATCTTTTTTCAAAGAATCCATTCTGCAGATTCTGTTCCCAAAGAAGTGTATTTATAAGAGATGCTTCAGCACTTCTTGATTTGGTTTGCAACACAGATACTGTTATACTATATCTCCCGTCTACATTTTTGGGTGCTGCAGTGCACAGGACACTTATACGGCTCTTCACAAAGTATGAACTTGACATGGGAATTGAAATGAGGTTCCATGTGCGGGTCTGGTTAGAGAGAGACTCCCTCAGAAACCCTCTGGTGATGCTCCTCTCTGTCTCACAGACAGACAAGGCAGAGCAGAGCATCCTTCTGCCTGCTCCAGAACAGCTTTGTCCTAGCGGAGCAGGCACACAGTGTCTCTGGTTTTGCCTCCAGCAAAAGGGGCAAAAAGGGCCTTCTGGGAGGCAGCAATAATCCACAGCACCTTCCTCTTCATATGAGCCATTACAGCATGGAGAAAATCCTTTAGTGTGACTCCAAAGATAAAGTGGTGTCATGCAGCAGCACCCTGAAATGCTGAGAGATCAGAGTATGGATGTGCGATGGATGTGCTTAAGAACTACACCTGTGTAAAACTGCAGCCTGGAGGGTAAATGTGCTGCTACATCCCCCACACTCTTTCTCTTGTTTTAATTTCTCCCATGCTTTTGTGGAGTTTTTAGATACATATAGTCTATCTCACCCTTGTCCTTACGCTCTGCATTCAAATCAGGTTAATAAGGTGGATTTCGAGTGCATTATAAGCCTTATATTCATTAACCACCAAAAAATGAAAATGAAAAGTGTGGGGGAACTGGCAGGAGAAGAGAGAAGGATGTAAAAAACAGAAGAAAATGAGAAAATGCAGAGCAAACGGAAAGCAGGGAAGAGTCAGGAAGGAATGAGAATTTTCTTCTCATTTTAAAGGTCATTTCCTCCCTCTGGCTGGCTCCTGTAACAATAGTAATATATACTACCAACACCAACACTTCAGGGGTTATTTTTTAACATATTGAAAGGATGGGAACATTTTTGGCTGAAAATATTAAAACATTTCAGTAAAAAATCCCCAAAAAACCTACTGAAAATCATCTATCATCATGCTCATTGCAACAGCCTCTTTCACTTTCTCATGCTTAACATTCAAGACTTCTGTGGCTGAATAGGTCCCTGGATAATAAGTAGGGATGTGTGAGGGATTGTTAAAAAAACTAAAAGTAGGGATAGAGGGGAGGAAAAAAAGTATAAAAAAAGGCAAGGAAGAGGGATGGAATGGACTGAAATAGAGAAAGTGAGTGGAGATAGAGAAGAGTAAGAGATAAATGGGAAAGAACTTGGCTTTCACTTGCACTGACTCCTTTGTACAAATCTGACAGTGAAAAGTTGCTCTTATTCTTTTTTACCTCTATTCCAATAAATCTAAATTGCAGATAGACCTTTCTGATTCAGACCTACAAGGAAAGAGAAGGAAGAAAAAACTGTGTTAGAAAAAGGAAATAGGAGAAAAAGATAACTAGGGCTAAAATAAGGAAAAAATCTTGAAAAGTTTGTATGAACTTCAGGCATTTTCTTTTCGGTCGTCACTTGCAGCTTTTAATAGTTTTTCTAAATTTTGAAGTAATTCAATGAACATTCTGAAAATTTTCCCCCAAAGTGAGCTAGCGAAAAGTTTCATGGCTGTTCCTAGCTTTCAGTCATTTCAACCTTAAATATAAAAGTAAAAATGTAATTGAAGGGAAGCAAGCATTATTTAAAGAAATATCAAGTTTTAGAGAACAGAAGAGAAAGGAGAATAGTGAAAAGCAAATGAGTTCACTGCATTGGAATGACCTTAAGTAACAACAATATTAACAGCACTGGTGACAACCAATCACCGAATCCAACATTTTAACAGGGTGGCACCTTATGACAAAATGAAATGCTCTACATTTCACTACAGGAAAAGTCACGAGTGTCCTTTATAGAAAATATGAGAAATGGGGAAAAATAAAATTAAAAAATGATGTTACAGTGAAAGCTATAAAAATAGCTACATATTTTTTGAGCTCTCTGGCTGAAATGAAGACAATATTTTGGATCCGAATAAACATTTTGTTTGAACCCAAATGAAATGCTTTATTTCACTTTGATGTCCTTCGTTTACTTGCAAAATAGGTCTAAATGTAAATTTAGATAAATTTTTAAGCAGAATAACATTTTTTAAAGTTTTTAAAATGTCAGAATAAACTACTTCGAATGTTTTGCAACTCTTTTCCGGGGATATTTTTTCCTCACGTCAAATCAGCTTCATAAATTTGACACTATTTACAAATAGTTACAGATGCTCTTGTTTTGCATTTCCTGCCTTGTAAAACAGACGACCTTTTCTGACAGGCGCTGGGTACAAAGTTAGAGACTTCTTTTAGGTTTCATTTTGTAGCCTTTTATTTATTTTATTTTTCATCATCTTTATTCATCAATCTACGGGAAGCATCTGGAAAACCAAAAGCTTTCCAGATTTGAGATTTTGGTTCAAGAGACCTCCCAGACCAAGCTCAGTGCATTTTCCCCTGAGCAGGCCAACGTAGGCTGGGTACAGTGGCATGTCCCGGTCTTAGAGGAGACCAGCATTCCCTGCTCCGAGTATGTCCACACGGTCTTCTGCCCTGACTTGATGTTAGCTAGATCTGAACCGGCCCTGACAGAGGTTCCTTTGACCCAGTTGAAGGAAGCATTAGTCATTGTTTCTCAGATCTGCCTTTGGAAGTGCCCAGACCACATCTGCTCCACGCAGAACCAAAGACAGCTTGCAGCTGCCTGCAGAGGATCAGGTGAACATACTTTCTTAAACCCTCTTCTGCTTAATGAGGGTGAGGGAGCAGGTACCTTCAGTAAATCAGGTTTTATTCTTATTTTTCTTTAGAAAAAGATCCTTTGAATAGGCAGAAGGAGTAGAAGAGGTGATTGTGAATGCCTTGTGATCTAGAGAGATACTTGACCTTACTAGAAATTTGTGCTTCTCTGCGAGCCGGCTCAGCTCCGCTGGTTGCATCCCTATCCAACTGATGGAACCGATAAACTGTATTGATATTAATCCTTCTGCTCTTTGTCTGTAGATCTCTAAGCTGTTAACGCATCTTCATTTTAAGTTCATGGAGACAGAGCCTCTGAGAGGGAAAGCGACTTGCCTATAGTGTTTTGGCAGAACTGGAGTCTGAGCTTGCAAGCCCCATTTTGGTGGCCTAAGCACCAGTTAGCCTTTTCAGCTGTGCCACAGTCTGCTGTGGTGCTATTGTCGCTGCACTCAGCTGTGGTCTTCTAAAGAGTATTTTGTGACCTAGTGAGTGGTTTGAATGCGTCTATCAGTTTTCAAGTTTCAGGGCAATTGCTTCTTTAAAATGAATAACAGATTTCAGGTTTTTGAGCAGGAGACGCTCAAGTTTGATTTCCTACCAGCTTCATGCCAACTTGTACTGACTTTTTAAAAATAACTCATGATTTGCTATGGAAAGAGTGGGTACAGGATCAAACGTACTGGGTGAATGGTTTTTAAATTGCTTGTTTTCTCTTCCTTGTCTTTCGGTTCTTATTTTGTTAACCTCATGTTTTAAAGTAATTGCGTGTTATATTTTCTGAAATCCGCTATGAGATATATTCTATTCTGAATGTATGCCCATAGCTTTTCCTAATAGTAGTGGAAGTCATGAGCATGTACTGAATAATACAATGCAGTGCATAAATCCTATGGGGAATACAAGTCCTGGCTAGAGGAAAAAGAAATCACAGTATTTCAAAATGCCAGTTGTAGCGTTGCAGTGAGTTCCAGGCACATGTTTGCCAATAATGAATGGAGGAGTGGAGATACAATATTGAAGCTGTCTCCTGCAGAGTGGTATCATATATAATCATACATACTGTCAGCTTGCTTGATTATGTTCGGGATTGCAACCAGCACACTCAGAAACAGAGGAGAATTTCTTATGTCCCCCAAATTTAATTTTCATGAGAGATATATGGAGGAATTAATCGGTGATTACAGCACACGAACAAAAGCTCCTGTATCTTGCTGTATTTGCATAATAAACACACATTTGTGGATTCCTTTTAGAAAGATAATCGCACATTCAGAAAAATTCACTTCCTTGACTTAGGAAAAAAATATTTACAGTGTTAAATTTTTATTATAGCAATTCAATTAATTGCCACAGTGTTTAATTTAATGTACAGAAGCAGCACACATTATCAATTATCTTAATTTTATAAAATCCGTGATCACAATTCAGTCTTTAATCAATATATCAGAACCTTACTCCATTAGCTGTTGTTTGTAACAGGGCATCTCAATTGATTAGGCTGTAGATTTTTTATGGGTCTTGTTTAATAAATTGAACCTATTCAAGTAAACATAACATTTGGTAATAGTCTTCATAGCAACTGTCAGAATGACTTATTGTTTTTCCAGCCCTGCATTCCTTCAGAATTAATAATACCTTTGTGCCCTTTATAACACTTATTATTGAAGCCATAAAAGTTCTCCATGTTTAATGAGTGGATGTTTCATTATAGGTATGGTTTGCCTGACAGACTGAAAATTTTTCTAATCTGTTTCTCTTTTCCTCTTGATTGAAGGATTGTAAATATGCAATTAGCAGCTGGAGTAGAAGTAAAAGCAGAAAATGTCAACTGTCAAGTAGCTCCATTGAAAGACACATGATGCTTCAAGCTAAGACAGAGAGACAAAAGCATCTACCAACAAGGATGAAGGTTGCAAAATCTCTGTTTAAACATTCCATTAATCTCTTCCATGAAATAAATATAGTCAGTACATCCTGGAATGAAGAACCCACTAGTAAGACTGCAGCTTACTTTTGCAATAAAGCTCTGTGTGGTAATGCTCTACTCCATTGCCAGTAGACATTCTGGATCCCATCTCTGTCAAAATTCATAACATATATCCCTTTATGTAACACATGGCCATATCACAGTAATGCAATTGATTTCCCGAGAATATACATGCAAGGGGATGCAATGCATCATTGTACTCTAGAGCATATTTCTCTTCTAGATGAAAACATCTAGTTCTGTGTCCAAGCAGTTGACTACTTCTGTGTCCTCCTGTACGGAAATCTGGATGTGCCTTGACTCTTGTATGCAATGGCTGAGAGAAAACTTTCGTCCACTACTGTGGGAGAGGAATGCTGAAAGGAGTCAAGAGAGACATATAGAGATATTTGTTTTCACTGACAAGCCAAGAATAACTATTTGCAGCAACATGTTATATTTAAAGCCCCATAAAATCTCTAAATAATTAAAGAGACTGAATTCTCTAGATATTCCTGGTTATCCATATCAGTAGGAGAGGTTCAGTGTAAGGCACAATGAACAGGATAAAGCTGTTTTTAACCTACAAAATAAAAGACTTTGCCAAGCCGAGCTATGCAGAGGCATGAATGCTTGACTGGACAACTGGCCTGTTAGACTGTAATATTAGACCAGAATTAACCTTCCTGCATTTTCTTAGGAGCAGCTACCATAGAATTCCTCAGGGTTTAATGCTGGGAAACATATGGTTGCTCAATGTGTGGCTGAATAATACAAAGTTATAGGATTTATCTGCCTACCAACAATTGCAAAACCTTTTGATGGTTTTCTGGTCAAGAGGCTAGTGATTCAATCCCTTTTCCCACCTTCTTCATTTATTTTCTTTAAACTTTAAAAAAGGAAGTAAGTGCTTCTATTATCTTACATAGCAGATTTCCACATTTTACTGGTCATACATATTCAAGTTTATCCCAAGTTTTCACAGTTCTTAACATTTTAGTTTTGCCTGTCATATGCTAACCAACATGCTTTAGGTATATAATCTAAAAATGGCATGCATATCCTGTCATCTGATAGGATGACACAGAGAAATATCTCAAAAAGCATCTGTACAATGTGAGACAGCTCTGGTATTGATCAAAACAGAAACGGGTCCACTGATGGTGTCCCCATTACGTTAAAAGATAAAATTCATTCCTGCAAATCCCACTGACGTCTCTTTGGTGATTCAGCCGTTTCACACAGGTAGGACAGATGGAACTGCTGAGCAGTCTCGTGTGCCAGTCTCCCATGGGATGGGGGTCCAGCCTGCCCGAGGCACATCCGTGTGAAGCAAAAGCACACTGCAGTGGGTGTGTACAGCAGCTCTGCTCTGCTCCCAGGGTGCTCCACTGGCTTGATCACAGCTTCTGACAAAGCTCCGTGGTAATAGATGTGTTGGCTTATAGTCTGCTGCTTTTGGAGTATAGGTGACACAACAGAGAATTGACTTTACAAAAGGATTTAAAAAAAAAAGCAAACCCCAGAGCAATTAAAAGTTTCTTGACCTAGGTAAAATTTCAAATACCTGCCAGAAAGTGTCTTATTTTTCTGAGAACTTATTTCCCACCTATTATTCAAACTCTGAGTAGCAGGAATCCGATTTGATGTACTAGTTAACACTAATCAAAACACAGACAAATGGTTAATCGTATGACACATTGTAAAGAAATAAAATGGGACAGAATCGTAATCTAGTTGGGTCCGAGTTATCCAGGGAAAACTATTGGAAGAGAAACAAGCAGAAACAGGTTGTTTAGGGACTGGTGAGGGCTGGCCAGGGCAAGGAGCCAGGCAGCAGCACCCAAGTACCCTGGCAAGTCTGTCTGAGGCAGTGGCCTCACTGACAAGGACCCCATCCCACCACCTTGAATGGGGCAGGGCTGGGGATGGCAGCCAGGGTTCCTTCAGTAAAGGCTGGAGGGTAATCCTGCTTCCTTCAACAAGTGGCCATGGAACCACAAAGAGGAGAAACCACTGGCTCCAGCTAACCAGAAATTAACCTAGTTTATGTTAAAAAGAAGAATTAACCAAGTCAAGTCTATAAAACTGCTTCTCAGTTTCAGCAGGGAAAATTTTGCCAATTGGTTAACGAATACTGCTGGACTAAGTAGTCTGGGAATATACATTCAAAGAGAACTTGTTTTTTCTTTAGGACAAGGTGCTGAATTATTAGGGTTTCTATCCAAGCAGTGGGAGAAATAGGAGGGATTACCAAGCTGATTTGGGGCATGATCAACTGACACGTTTATTGGTAATGAGGAGAAATCATACAAGAAAATAAAAAAAGCCTGAAGTAAAGGCCAAACTGGAGGTCAAAAAGTATAGGTCTTCAGTGAGAAATCCTACAAATTAGATTGATTTGCTTTCCAAACAAATAGCAAAAAGTTCTGTATGTGTACAGCCAACCACCTCCCTCTCCATCAAAAAAAACCCTTGAAGGATCACTACTTTACCAGAGTGGGACAGAGAATAAACAAGACCTCACTCTACCCAAACCCTAACTGGATAACTCCAACTGGCCCTCAGTAAGAATGTTGCCATTTGAAATAAGGATTTCATTCCTGATAATAAGTATCTCCTGAACTATCCTAATTTCAAATCTGCAAGTGACACTAATATATGTGCTTCAAGGTGTAAATCTATTGCTAGGTAATAAAGATTTGGAGAAAATTCAGTGCTGATAGGTAGATTACTCCCCATTTGTTGTTTCTTTTCGTTGCTTGTTGAGAAGCGTCAAACACTGTCCTTTCTCAAAGCCAAAATCAGGTACAGTTCATGTTATTGTAGCAAATCTCACAAATCCTGTAATTACTTTGTTTGGTGTTACTTAAACAGGCCTATTAAATATGCAAGTAAAGCATTGCCCTGTCTGAGAAGAAATAGCAAATTGCATATGTATATACATAAATCTTTATAGACAGATGGGGGGCTATTTTTGGGCAGAATTATCCTCTTTGTGGTCCAGGACTTTTATTTTTAAAGAAAGATCTGTGTTCAGGAATAGAAGAATGGAATAGAAAGGTACTCCATTTTTCACAGTTCATATTGTCTGTTTCCTTAAAGAAAAGAGAAAAGTCTGCAAAAGAATCCATCTTCCACCAAATTCTCTGAAGACAGTGTTCTCCTTCAATCAGTCTCTTGCATGTGACACGTGATTTTGATGAGCTATTTTGGGGCTGTTTCTAGGATCTGGTTTTAAAACATAAAGTGAACAAGGAGGGAAGTGGTCCAAAAAGAATGAGAAATAGCCTGAAATTATACCAGAGAGGATAATATCTTGTCTTTCAGTGTGGTTTTACTTTTCAGAATCCCGGGGAAGGGGCGTCACCAGCTGAGCATCTGATGGACACCAAGGTCCCAGCTCTGCTGCATGACCCAGCTCTGCTGCATGGAGATCAGCAGGCTGGGAGGGGGATCTCTTCCAACCCTACTTGTTCTGTGTTACTCAGACATTTGCACCATGCCTCTCGTCTCCTTCCACCAAGATACAGAGAAGAAGAGAAGAGAGGGTAGGGAAAGGGACAAAGAAGAAAATACATTTTTTCCTTGTCACAAGAATTTGTTCAAGAACTAAAAGATTTCAAGGTCGATTTCAAAATTCTGGAGTCATTCTCCAGAATAAGAGATATTTGATTTGGAAAAAAGACAAAGACTTTTTTTTTGTTCTAAAGGAATGCCCTTCCTTTCAATCTACTGAATTTTTGGCTTTCACCAGTTTATCAGTACAGTGTAAAGGTAGGAGGTTATCCTTGTCTCCACCTCAGATAAAACATTTGTACAAAAACTCCTTCCAGACAGCTTTCCTCTCCATCTTTTTTCCTTTTTGTTTTCATTCCTCTCTTCTCTCCTTCTCCCCACCCGTCAGAAGGTGTAGCCGGTTTTGCCAACCTATTCAATCATATTTGAATGAGTAATTTTAAGGTCATTTAATTTTAGACTCTACTAGATAATCTTGCTTAAACCAGTGGGAAAAAAGTGTACAAGACTGGAAGAACCTAATTGAAACTAGAAAGGGAAACACTGTGACTATAGGATTCCAAAATGCCTGACTACAGAAGATATGACCATGAAACAAAATGCCCGTTGTTTCACTCTCCATTGAGTGCTGCCGCCAACATTGCCAGAACCCCCATTTTATTCATAAACAAAATTCTCCAGAACACCATATAGCTGTCAGACAAGCAACACAGATTGTATTGTGTCACAAGCAAATTTTTTTTTAATTTATAACAGCTTGGCTCAATCTTTTTTTGTCCTTGGCACCAATGCCCATTTTTGTACAAATATATGTGGAGTAAAAACGAAGCCAACACCTGTAGCCACTCATCTGCTGAGCTTTCACAGCTGCAACACCCACATGCCAACCTCCAGAAAAGGTCTTTCCCAGGACTGGCTGTGAGTTTGGGGCTGCCTGGATCCCAACTGCCTTCTTTGTTTTTGGTTAATCCGGTGTTCATGAGACACCACCATCAAAGGCAAACACTACTTATATATTGATAACCTCAGTACTAGACTATCCAAATTCATCAAGCTGCATACTTTGCAAGGGAGAGAAAGGAAAGTCATTATTTAACTATTTAAAAACTACTTAAATTAATTCCTTCCCACCTTTCTGAAAAGAAATCAAAAGCTTTAGCAAAATGGATGACACTCAGCGACAAGACCAAAACCATATGAATCTTCTGTTTGACACTCACTGAAGTGTTGGCAGCCCAAGCCAGATGAAGTTGTATTATATTTAATGCAGATGTGTCTTTCACTTTAAAAGAAACAGCTGCTTTTAATTTAAATTTCATTTACAATGGAGTCAGAGATTATCAAATACCATTCCCCATTCACATCCAGCCCCCATAGGAAGCAGTATTAGATAAAATCCATGCGAGGTGGTATTCTTTGCTAACGCTGGCTACACATGAGGGAATGTAAGGAAAAGTGAGAATGATAGACAAAGAATCAGGACACAGTGAGAACAGGCTCTATTTGAAGCTAAACTTTCATAGAATGATAATCAAAGACTGCACAAGCTCATAGAGCATAAGATCAAAGGTCTATCTAGCTTGTCTCTAGGAGAGGGAGAGACTATGAAATGCCTGTGAAAATCAGAGGTTGTGGGGAGGGATCGTTCCTCTTCCAAGTTTGAAAGACTTACGATTTATGGTCTCCTTGAGACAAAGAACCATCCAGGCCATCATTTTTAATCCCATCATTAACTGGTGGTAGAAATACTATAGGATTTGTTATATGAGTTGATCTATGATAAAGCACTCGGATCTACTATTTTAAGCTTCCTTTAAAACACGAGGTTTTTCCCTGTGACCTGCAACTCCAGGCCTTTCCAAAAAGAGCTATTAAAAATAAGGCAGTAAAGAACAATAGCTATATGTCATTACCCTGTATGTTATATTACCGTACAAAATATCTGATTTCTATGGTCATACCATTGTCTTCTTTTTCTCTGAGTATTACTTACTTAGATTACAAATGCTTATCACCAAAGACATTTTATTTTCTATTATGCCCCTAACCCAATTCTGTGAATATAAATAAAATAATACAACCCCCCCACCAAAAAACCCAACAACCCCAAGGAGAAAAAATTCCACTCCAGTTTTTTGTTCAAAGATTAAAAAGAGATCAGTTAAAAACTGTGACTGATCTCTCTGGTATACCAAAGCAGACACCTGGATCCGGGGTTTTAACTCTAAATCATTTAATCTGCTCTCTTTTTTCATAGAATCTTAGAATTATAGAATCATAGAACGGCTTGAGTCTGAAGGGACCTTAAAGACCATCCAGTTACAATCTACTGGGACACCTTTTAGTAGACCAGGTTGCTCAAAGTCCCATCCAGCCTGGTCGTGAACACTTTCAGGGATGGGGCATCCACAAGTTCTCTGGGCAACCTGTGCCAGTGCCTCACCATCCATTTTTCCATGTTTCAGGATGCAGTCTCATTGTGATTTATATTTACACATTGGAAAATAATATAACTGCTTGTTGAAGTAATACTTGAGGTTTACAGAGCATGTTTTATCAAGGCAGTCTTGGAAATGTGCCACAAACTTTTTTGATTGATGATGTATGCTAAATAAATTAAACTTTGCTCATCTGAGTAAATATAGGAGAAATGTTATTTTTTTTAAATAGTGGGTGTTCTGAGTGAAAATACATATAGTTCATCAAAAAGGAAAACAAAACCATTTGGTTTTGCCACAAGTAAAATGCAGACATTGTCGTAAACTGAGTCAAACTAAATAAATTCACTCACTGCTCCTACTAATGAATACAGAAAAAAAATTAACATAAAGTTCCCAGAAATGCTTAATTGTAGAGAACCTTCTTTTATGATGAAATTTCATGAATGTAGGAAAAAACATTTTTGTTTTTATCTTTGCTGTACTTGTCTTCACCTGATGTGGTAAAACTGATGACAAAATAAATGGTACTATCAAGAGTACGGAAAAATATTGTCAGTTCACTGTTAGCAAGACTGATGGAAGTAAAATTGTCAATAAAAACTAGTAGCTTTAAGCCTAAAGATTTCAGAGGAGCCTAATAGTCTTTGGCCTATGCAACTAATTGCTGTTGAGTTTCAGTGGGAGCTGTGTGGTCACTCCTTGTTTGGCACTGGCAAAATATTTTATTTTTGTTGATAGAAGCTTGCTGTCCTGTTAAAATGATGATATTTCTGAATGCAAATCTTTGAGTAGAGAAGTTAACTTTTATATTTGCCTCAAAATCTGTGTTTTTTTCAGTGAAATCATTACATTTTACCTTGGAACAAACCTAGAAAATATGCGCCAAAAGCATTAGAAACTGTCTATAAACATTTGCAGAGTAAAAAGAAATTATTGTCATAGTAACGTGGGCCCCAAATTTGCAGACCTACTTATACTGATATAACCCAGAGACACTCCATTCTTTGCCAGGTAATGCTTGACATTGGTGAAATGTGAGATCAGAATTTAGCCCAGGGACCTTGAATTAATTTTTAATCCTAAAGCAACCTTTAAAAATCTCATGCAGGGGAGGATAAGTATAGCTCAACAGAAGTTACATGTCACATTTCATGCAAACTTTCTTTAAACAAATCAGAACAAGTAATATGTCTGTTGAATAAGTTATTTTAAATTTTGGTACATCTTAAGACTGACTAATATGCAGAGGAGAGGTTTTGGCACTTTGGTGAAAGCTTATTCGTTGTATAAGATGAGCAGCATTCAAGTGCAGAAAACTCTATTCATCTATTGTACTCCCAAACCCAGGGAGTAGCTGCTGATAATGATTTTAGATGAAGCTTTATCAGCCTCCTTTTATAACTGTTCTTCATTCATAAACAACGTCCGTAGAATGAACAACAGCAAAAGCTGGAGAACAGAAAATATTGCTGAATCCCTAAATTCTCTAATAGTTGGAAAGGTAATAAAATTGAGAATGTGGTTCTGCCTTGACAGCACTAGAATAATTTCTTTTGAAAAGAGCAAAACCCTTCAGAAATAATAAAAACAAACCCACAAACAAAGCACAGGTACTTTGTGACCTGATTATGAAACAGCCCTGTACTTACCTGCACTCCAGCTTTCAGAAAGATAAGAGTTTCAGCCTTTACAGACTGACAGAGACTGATGGTCCTGAAAGGAGCCTGAACAAGCTGTACACAGAATCTGGAATGCAGTGAGTTTTACATTAATAAAATGAAAACCTTTTCACAGAATATACAATTGGCCCTTTGAACACATCGTTGCATATTTTTCAGAAAAGCTTGCTAACACCCACATAAGACTGAACATGTAACAACTCTATAGAAGTACTCAGCTTCTAAAGCTGAGATTAAAAAAGATAAAGCTGTCAACCCTCAATATTCATTGAGGATTAATTAAGAAACTCTTGTTGCTACATAATTTTTTCCCAACAATTTACCTCAGGATTTCCCGTATTTAGATAGGAATCAGCTGAAGGATCTGATATGGTTACTACTGAAAATTGGAAGTTGGATGGATGGGCTAGTGACATATTTTGGTGTGCAGGTCCTCTATTCCCGGGTCCCTGTTTTGTACCTGAGCAGCATTCACATGCAGGCTCTTCATGTGAATGCTTTGAATGACCATCTGGAGCCTCTGTAGTCTCAGAGCTGGGCATTGCATCACACTCTCGTGTTAAGCTGGAAAAAGGGAAAATGGGCATACTGGTTTTTCTTTTTTTTGTTTTTTTTTTTTTTTTTCCCCTGAAGCACTTCATTTCTGAAATGAAAATAAAGAAGGCAAAGCTGACTAGTTTTCTGCCTTTCTTTCTGGTGAGAAAATTTTGGATCAAGCAGAAAGTGAGACATGAAGTTTAAATTAGACACAGAGACACCAGAGCTAGAAAAATCCAGTAACTACAGTCATGATTTGACTTGATATAATGTGTTTTCAAGTTTACAGCCGTGGGATTTCCACTTCAAAATAATGAGAAGGGAAGTGGATGCAAAGAAATTTGACTGAAGAAAGCTGCCAGAAGAGCTACAGTTTGATGGTGTTTTCCCCAGAGAGAGTGCTCGTATCAGTGAAAATATAGAGCAGCAGTCCTGTAAATGTCAGCGAGGCCAGATACCATTAGAGATTTATACCGAGAGACGAAGCCGCTTTCCATTTAATTCAGAATTGAATTCAAAAGCAGCCAATTTAGATCTTTGATGTGAAGTGTTCTTTCAACGTCAAATCCCATTAGAAAATTAGGACCTGATTCTTATTTGTATGAGAATATAAATGAGAATGTAGGACAGTTGCAAAGGAGAAACTATATCTATGGCAACACTAGGGTTTGGGATTAAGACTTTTTTTACTGTTCTAGAGCAATCTGAACTGCACTGCACAGAGGTAAGGATCATGACCCCGAAAAGCCTGCAACACTCAGGAGCAGGAGCACAGATATGCACTATGGAGCTGAAGCAAACTGGGAGACTGCACGAGGAACAAGTACTGGGTCTAAGCATGTATACATGTGTCATGCTTTCTCTTAAGAAAGCTCCTCTCAGATCACCAGTAGAGCCATAAGGGAGATTATTTTGTGATTTGGCCTAATATAGTGGCATTCAGGCTCGATGAAACCTTTTGAAGCTAGTACACACAAAAATATGCTTTCTCCATAATAAATGTCATTTAACAGATGAGTAAATTTTCTCAGCGGTACAAACAACAGGAATTAATCAGACTGAACAGGCCTCGTGTAAATTGACTGAGTGACTGGCCTCTGTTTGAAGGGGATTTTCCCATTTTACCATGAAGAAGGTGCTGGTGGGTACGAGGGGTTGGATGTAAAAGAGCAGAGCAGATACACTGCGGAAGAATACAGAGCAATCAGCAGGAAACCTCACAGACACTTGAAGCAGAAACCTGAGGAACAGCTAGGACTGGAAGAGCTTCTGGGAAAAGACCTGTTCAAGAAAAGGCTTGGAAGAAGGAAGGAATAAATTGGCTCCCTTTGCTTCATCCCTGCTGTCTGCAGAGGATTGAACCTGAATAAACAGATGGCACTGTGCATAGAAATGCAGGTCCTAACCTGAGGGGGAAGCAAACGTCAAACCTCTTACTTCCCTCCCAGGCCCCAACGGCTACCTTTGGGTCAAAAAGGATACAAATGATGAAAAGAGATGAAGAGAAATCTAACTATATTAAACGAATTTCTGGTCTGCTAGGGCTGATTAGCTGTTTTGGGTGGTATTCCTTTTTGAAAGTTTCTGTATATTTTGGCAGTTAGACAGCATTTCAGCGGAAGTTTCATCTCCCACTCAAATTATGTTTCACATATGCACAAAGTACAGCAGTGGGGAAATGCAAAAAGTGTACTGTCTCTGGGAGCTGGTGCTGTGTGTATAACTCCTTACAATGAGTAAGCAATTTCCTTCAGGTCAGACATGCAGAAAGCTTCTAATATTTGTGATGAGAAAGGCAGTGATCTTTATCACTGATACGGGTAATATAGTCTTTAACTAAAGTAAAAAGCAAAACCAGTAGTGGAGAATTAAACAGAATTAGTTAAAGGAATACATTCTTCATGAACGCTTTTCGAGGGGTTTTAGAGGTGAGAAATGCAACCTTTTTTTTTAAGGAGCTTTTTGTTGTCATTTCTGTTGTTGTCTCTGCATACGCATGTGATTAATGCAAAGTTTCAGAAGTCATCTTTTCACAGGAAACATCATTTAGCAGTTAGGCTAAAACTACTATGCCAGGACCAGGAGATCTGTGGTGGGGTAGAACTGGGCTTTTCGATTTGTTTTCTCTTTACAGCAGGCCAAACTGTAATCATGAAGCTGAGACCACCCAAAGCCTAGAAAACTATTCTGAGGGTTGAAGTCACTGTCAGAGAAAGCTCTCTGTGACTAACAGCCAAATTCATCCCTGTTGTAACTTGGTTGGAGTCGCTCAGTCACAGCTGATTGTTTATATGAAGCAGATCATGTTGCTGAATGAGATTTAGGGGTACAGAGAACAGTTGGAGAAGCTTAATATGAGAAGCTCAATATGAGAAGCTCTTTTTTTCCCTGGATGTTAGTTTCTCCTGCTCAAAAATACTATTATAACAGTATATACTCAAGACAGTACTGTCAAGCATTTTACTTCATTTCAACACAAAACTAAATTTATTGGCTAAAAGGAAAGAATTGCAAAGCAAACTGATATTCTGTGCCTAATGCTGCCCCTAGCCTTCTTGCTTGTCAACCCCTCCATCTATCTTTTTAGAGCTGTTTGTGTTCATGGTCATCAAAAGGACATGATGAAAAGTGGTAGATGAACTATTTTGCAGGGCAATAACAAAACTGGCCTATTAGGAGGTATTATTTTCTGTATGGAAAACAAACCCCAGTGTTTTTCAGTCCTCAGAGGATCTAATTGATGTCTTCCAAATTGCATTTTAACCACTGTAAATTGCAGAGGGAAATTCTGGCCTCACTGGGTAAACTCCAAAAATATCTGTGGGGTCATGAATTTGCGTGTGGTGGCTATCCTAAGGCTCTCTGCAATATACAAAGCCATCAGTGTAAGGCTGCCTAACTTTGTAACTTCCTGTTGTGAACAGATCCACACAAAAGCAGTCATGCTATTCTAAAGACTACCTTTTGTGTTTGCTGTGGAAGGATGCTCTTTGCTTATTCACTGACATCTGCAAGTGCCAACAGGACCTAAATTCAGATGATCTGTGTGTGAAGCCAGCCAGCGTAGAAAGAAGCTAATAGTCTGTCTGTCTGTCTATCTATCTATCTATCTGTCTATCTATCTGTCTGTCTGTCTGTCTGTCTCTCTATCACCAGTGGTAGCACATGTTTAATGATTATAACTTTTTTAAATGTGCCAAGGAAGTTCCTCAATAGCAATGCAGTATTATGTAGCTGCTGCTCCTCAGCAATGTTCCGCTTTGAAGGATCGGTCCTTTGAATAAGAACAGATCTCAAGAAGAGGTGAAATTGCAGGCAGAGGAAAATAGTTTACAGTGGTATGAAGCAATATTTCATTTTACCGTGGCAAGTATCGTGCAGTCCATGCTAACAGGAAGTATGTTAAGAGAGAGATGAACAATAAAAATGCTTCTAATGCATTTATTATTGTAAACATACATGCATTATATTCAAACACTCAGTATAACTTACTTAATGCCACAGGCCAATTAGATCATCTCCAATCACATGTGGAAAGAGCTCAAGCTAATCTAATTTGCCCAAGAATGCTCCATTTATTTCTGTGTTTCTAATGTTTTTATACCATTACAGAATGATCACTAAACATACCCTCCAGTATGGAGCCTCTGTGCAATCAGAAATGTAAGTTCAGAGGGCCATTCTTCTAGCAACACAGTGATAACTGACGGTTCTTCTAAATTATGTTGCTTAATGGTCAATGGACCAATAGATGCCAAAATAAGGGACACTTGGTTCTAACACCTGAAAAGACTGCTAATATTCGATTACAAGTACAGTCAATTGCTTAGTTTATCCGGGGAAGAAAAAAAAAGCAAAGCACTGAAAAACCACTACAGCCTCTGATTTTCTTAGTTCTGTGGCTTTTGCCCTGTGGCAGTGCTGATCTTTGTAAGCGGATTGGATGACTCAGGAATTTTAGTTCTCAGGATCCGTTGTTTCTAAATTATTTTTTTTTCTGCATTCAAAGTCCTAACTGTATGAAAAATAATCTGAGGCTATAATATTGTAAAACTGTGCAAAAAAAGATATTTGGTGGTTTTGCATATTTTGTTACAAGAAAGGTTGTAGTTTATCAAAAGGCTCCACAGTAAATAGGGCAATGGAGAAGACACCGGTGCCATTTTGCTATACTGTCCTTAAATGAACGGACATTTTACGGTTCAAAATTTTGTTATGCTTTATGAAAACTCTGGAGAGTGCTCACAATTTGACAGACACATCTAATTTATAGGCAAGGGGTACACATCACTGCATAACAAGTTGAAGGCTTGGGTCTTATGACAGGAAACATTTTGTTTCTCCATGTTTCAGATGGGTTACATTATCTCATTATTTCTATCTACTGGCATCAGGGTTTATCATATGGATCAAGTTAGCCCTAATAGTCTGGTTTTCCCTCCTTGTCATCTTCACTCGGAGCATTCAATCAGTACACTCAGAGTCTGAACCACTAACTCAAACTTGGGTTCTTTTGTCCTTTCCCTTGCATTTCCCATAACTTTAATACATGTAATACATTGTATTTCACTGCCATTGGGGAGTGTCATAAACATCCAAGAGACTCCTACCCAAATTTCTCTAAATATTTTCTTGGTAAAACCAAGACGGGGACTGTATCCAGCAAAACCCAGAAATGTTCACTGCCATGTGAGCCCCATTCAAGCAGTGTTCTGCAGCTGCAGTTGTAACTGCATTAAATGTCTTCAATAAAACTATACTTTTCCCTGGAGTGATTGAAGTAAAACATAATATTTTAGTTATACACTGTATCTCACATGAAATGTAATGATCTGAACTTACAGTATGTTGAAACCCTTCGTCACAGCACAAATTGAACAGTAGGCAAGGTCTAGTGTATGTTACAGGACATTAAAATGAGCATTCAACCAAAAGAAAATCATAAGCTGACTCCACCATAAATCTTGTGCACCCCTGGTGGCTATTAAAATTCCACCAAAATTCACGTGCTAACGATGTGATTCCAATCAATCCAATTTATCAACCTTGTGGGCTGATTAAAGCTATCACACAATTATGATTAACTCATTGCTGCTGGAAGTAGCATTTTGCAAAACGCAAAACAAAGCAGAAGGTTTGGCTTCCTTAACACTGAGAAGTTAATAGGAAACTGTAAACCTTAAGAAAAATGTTATGCCAGTTCATAAAAATCTCTGTGTTCAGGAAGGACTGACCACTTTTTTCCCTACCTTTTCAAGCATTTAGTTGCTCAAGCAGCCAAATCGTTTATACTGTAACTGTTTTCAAATGCCATTCATATATACTCTTAAAAGCTGGGAGTTTCTAGTTCATCCCACTCCCACTTCTGCCATGGGCTTCAATCTCCTCTTTGACAAAGCAGGGAGGTGTCCATTTACAGACAGGGGTAAATAACTCCATTAATCACAGAAAAGGATTCTTTATATAGAAAAAAAAACATGCACCACACATTTTCCACATAGAGACGTGATATTCATGTGGAAAGGGCCTGAATTAGTTTTTATGAATAGGGCCCTTGGTGACTAATTCTTTTCTGGGGAGGGTAAGAGGCAAATGTTATCCAGATGCATTCCTCTGGAATTATTCCCAGTTTCTGGAAGCGAAAACTACTGTACCTGTAGTACAATACAGAGTAGTCAGTGAAACTTGATATCAGCACAAATAGTGCAATAGTGTTCCCTTCGTTTCTCGTCATTGCCATAAAAATCTGATCTGTTGTAAACATCTACCAAATCACCTTCCAGTAATTCAGCAATACCTGTGCCTATTCACACACAGATCTGTGTATGCGAGGGGAAAGTAACTCTGTGAGGTTGTAGCCCACCTCAACAACTGACTCAAAGAAAGATGTTCTAGCTTTGAAAACTTTCTGACTCCGGCCAACAAATGGAATTTTTTAATCTATTTTAAATGATTTTTAGAATGGAAACTCTATACCCATCCTGTTGAGACAATGTTAGCACGGGGATTTAGAAGTCCAATGCCACAAATAATCACAATGGTGCTAACAAAAATATTCCTGCAACATTCATTTTTCAGTTTATTCATGGAGTACTACCTTTCAGACATAAAGATCAAAACACTTGGAAGAAACAGTAACCGCTGTTACGCTCAAGGCATGGACACGGGGCAAGAGGATGTGAAGGGACTTGCACAAGCCATTCAACAAACATCTCCAGTGGCAGCGTCAAGGATTACAAAAGTTAAGTGTAAGAAAATCCTTAACAAAGAGTTCTAAGTAAGGACCAGCCTTTCAGTTATTCTTCAGTGTGGTGATAAGTGGCTTCTTGTAAGTGCTGGAACAGTTTGAAAATACTCCTTCAGAACTGAGAACAAACAGTGTTGTCATAACACACTGTCCAGCTATTTGCCAAACTAAATAACAAAAATCTCCCTTTCTTGATGTAAAAAGGCCCACTTTTAACCCTACAAGGTTTATTTGTTCTTATGTATTTTAATATTTCTTTGCAACTACTAAGCAAGAGGAGTCACGTGTATGCATTCTACACCTTGTCAGTACCTCTGCTTTTTTAACAGCTTTTAATTGCTTCCAGTAATTTATAAAATATTATATTGAAATTTTAAAATTTTCAAAATATATCAGTTGCTCTCCTAATTGTAGCTATTGAAAATTCTTGCCTACCTCTGTAATTGGTAGACAGATATAGGGATTTCCAGGGTCTGTTTCACCAAATTTAAGACAGGCATCTGAGACAAATATTCTTTTTGAGATACGTTGCTTTCTCCATTGCCCATAGGAAGAATGTAGACAACTATCTTATGATGGAGGCTTGTATTTCGGGTTGCTGCAGTTAGGGGAAACTCATCACTAGGGTACCCCTTGTCCCCTCTGAGACTCCTTGGTGAGTCATGCAGAGGACAAGACACCTTTAACTGACTCTCAGTCAGAAAATAAGGCATTCATACACATTTTAAAACTCCTAGTTACAAGTCAATAATTCCAAAAGAAGTTCTGACATGATTTTCTCATTAGGAAATATATAAGAAGTGCCCTATTTGTGGTAGCATGAGTGGATACAGGGTTTATTGTCACTTCTCTGAGAAAAGCTATGTCACCCTGACTCCTGATTACACCAGACCAGAACTCAACAGCACAGAGCCATCAGACCTTTGTAGCAGAAAGCCATTTGCAGAGCATTGAATGTTCCAACATGTAACAGTGAAGGTTTTGATTCTGGTTTGCAAAAATACTCTCTCCATCCTTTCCACAGACAGGTATCTACTCTATGTAATTTAGATAAATATGTAAGTATTTCTGATATGAAAAATAAATCAAAGCGAACCCCCTCTTCTCCTTCCCTGCCAGGTACTCCTTGATTGGAAATTACCTTCAGATGTTCATAATTTCCATGTTCTTCTCTAATACAATGATAGCTGTTTCTTGAAGAAAGGGCAGTCCAGGATAGTGGTCAGAGCTCCTGCAATATTATCTGAGAAGATGATTTAAAAGCTTTACATTATAATAGCTTCTCTAGAAACTAATTTATCTAACGATTTTAACCACAAAAAAATTTATTATGCAGGTTCCAAAAGCTTCTTTTTTAACAAGGCAAAGAGTTGATCCTCTGTTACTACTCAAATTGAAGATATTTCACAGCCTATGTAAGAAACAAGTCTTGTATTCGGGTACTGTAAAACGGCCTTTTTTTTAGTGCAATATAAAAAGTGGGGACTGTTGTGTAAACTAATAGATATTTGGCAGGGAAGGCAATTATAAAACACTCTGGTGAAAATAATGTATGGTGAAAATAATGTATGGCGAAAATAACGTATGATGAGATGTATGTGAAAATAATTTTTGTACAAAGATGGTTAATCCTGAAAGACTCTCAGAGGTGTATTTTTACTAATGAAATTACTGTTTATCATGTGCTTAAGTATTTGCAAAATCTAGATCTTCAGATAGCAAAGGTTGGACTTTTGGTACTTGCAAATGTGAGAACCCACACTTGTACAAGTTTTTTGAAATGTGTAGCCAGTTCCCACAAATACTGTTTCCTACTGCTAGAACAGAACAGTAAGGCAGGACTTTTTCCCAGATGTTCTTATTTGCTGGAATACTGAACAAAATCTCAATGCAAAATGCCACACTAGACATCTTGAAAGGATGTCACAACTTTTGTAACACCAACAGAAATAAAACCATAATATCTTGTGCTGACTAGAGGAAAATCTGCTGATGTTTTCTTCAGTTCTCTTTCACTTTTGCCTTGTTAATTTGTTTTATTTATTCTGTTTCTAGGAATAAGAAACCTATAGACTCGTTTCCCTGATAAGATGATACTCCAGCAGCCGTCGTCATCTGGGCTGAAGAAAATCAGCTGTCATATATGCTGTGAAATGAAGCAAGGGTTTAAAAAGGCCTTATAAATAGATCCACTCCTCACTACCGTCGAAATGGATTCCTCCCCTTCTCTGACTTAATATAACCTGAATTTGACCTGCAGGGCATATTGCAAGGCTCATCTTTTTTCACTCTATTTGAAAATGGGGGTATACAATGGCCATTGTAAAAGCAGAGCATTGATCGAGCAGGGAGGGAGGATCTCTATGCGAAGAGATGCTTCTTAAATTGCTCTATCAGGAGGTATTTTCAGATTACATCAATGGCATTTAGGCCATATGGAGAAGTTGCTTTTTCGCATTTGCAGGAATCTAAATAAATAAATAACCCTTTTGCAATGAGCTATGAGCCGTGAGTATTAATTTTTCACGGGGTCTGTTACTAGCCTCTACAGTCCTCCACCTTCAGCTGAGATTTTTGGGGTCAGGCAGTCATCTTGACAGGGTGGGTAGAGTGCTCAGTTTGCCAAGGAATATAAATAGGACTAATTTACCAGTATACCGTCCTTGCTTACAACTAAATCTATTTCTCCTTTTTCTTCCTGAGCTGTCAGAGAGCATATCCATCTACAGCAGCAAGCTTCTCTTCAGTGTGTGATGTAGACCTCTTACGGCTGCTATTTGCAGGGCTCTGCCTGTTGAGTGAGTCAGGCAAAGCTCTCACTCGCCACTCCAGTACTGGCAGTGGCATCCCAGTAGCATCCTAGTTATTCTAACTTGCAGCATTGCCCCAGATATTTTATTCCTGCAAAACAATCACAACAAGCTGCTGATTAATGAGGGGGTGACATTGATCCCACAGTCAGCACGAATCAGAGTGCCATGCACAAGGTTTAGTAATGCCTGGACCATAAGTCATTATGGCATATCCCATGAGCAAATCTGGCAGCTCTTTCCCATCGAACATCAGGATGCTCCATCAGCTGCATTGAACTGAACTATGAATGCTCAGGTGCTGCGTGTGCCAACAACAGCACTAATCACTCTCATTTCAGAGCTGGTATTAAAGACTCTATTCATGCCCCAAGGAGTGCTATGCAGCTGTTCAGTGCTTTCTTTTAGAACATGCGTGTGGGAGGTAGGTTGCATAATGAGACATAGCCCTATATTATGTCCTCATCTGTATGTGGGAGGGTTTGAGCAAGCAGCAGCACATCTCAGTTTAAAAAACGCCTTGAAGAAACACCTCTTTTGGCTTGTAGAACAGATCACATGATCGTTTCAAGATGTTTCTGCAGCACCTCAAGAACAGCAAAACCCTTGATTTTCTTCCTTAGGAAAATGGAAGAAAGTTGCTTCCAGGAGATCTGTGCCACCAAAGCAGAGGCTTTACTGACCCCACACACTCATTCTGCTGAGCAATAGCCGCTTGCCATCTGGGCTTGTGCTGATAGTTGGCCAAAGATGTTGGTGAGTGCATCTAAGGGAAAAACTGGGCCTAGTTTCTGTAAGGGTGTGCCTGCTCACTACAAATCATAGGGCAACCCCTTCCTAGACCAAATATGTATCCTCTAATATCTCCTTAATATGCCAGAGTGAAGCAAAATAAGGTAGCAGTAGGTATCAGAATTGCAGTTTTGAACAGAAATAAATTGTTATGGTTGACCAGGTGCACAAATCCTGCCTTTTGTTTGTCTGCGCCTTTTTGGGTGTCTTGTTCTTAATAATCTCTTGGGCAACACCTGTGCCTGAATCCTGTGGTTTCAGCGCACTTTATTTCTCTATTCTATTTTTTTTTTCCTTTGGAGGACTCAGAAGCCTAAAAGCCCTCTACTAGACCTCTTTCAACTTGATTCTAAGTACCAAGCACCATGCCAAAAACAGCTCTTTCAGGGTGATCACCTCATAAGTACGGGATTAGCACAGATCTGTACTCACCATATTTTGCTCAAGATCCCTGTTGTGCTGGCTCCGGTCTAGTTCTCAAGAACTGCCCCAAAAAAATTCCATATTAACAGGAGAGAACTTTTTAAAGCATCTGAAGAAACTTAGATTCACTCTTCATTTTAATACTTCTATTCTTATGTTCTCAGTTCACAATGTTTTTGGGATGTACTCCTAGCATGTTAAAAGAGAATTTTTTTTTTAAATGTAAAGAACTAAGTTTCTAAACATTGAGACCACCAAATAGCCTAATTTAAAAAATCCAAACAATTACCATAAGAAGAAGAAAGAGGCCCAAACTATTTCTGATTTTGATAAAGAGATTTCCAGTAAGTTTAATAGGTAGTCTTTTAACGTCTTTGAGATAGGATTCATATCTTAGCTTTTCTGAGAGTTTTTCTTAACAATGTTGGAGGAGTCTTTGTATTGAAAAGTGAACTTTCAGGAAAACTGAAGTTTCTGAATGCAAATTTTTATTTCTCTTAAAATTACCATTTTAATCTTTGGAAAAAAACAAGCTTTTTCACATCATGAATCTGATGAAATTTGTGACCAAAGAATAGAACACTAAGTGATCTAGTTAAAAACATTCAGGTATTTTAATGACTCATCCCTTCTTCCCTTGCCCAAATAATTTAGGATTCTAGAAAAAGGTGTTTCTCAGAACGAGGAAGAAAAGGAGAAACTGATGATGTTTAAGAGGCTTCAGTGCCTTCTTTATTCCTTTCAGAGCCATATTAAGCACAAGATTTGGATACACAAAACCCACCGCCTTCATGATTCTGGGAAAAAATTTCTGGAACTTCCTTCACATTAGTTTCTCCAAGACTATCAAGCTGTTTCCAGAAATCCCTTTCCCTATGGACTGAACATCTCTCTCCATGTTTCCTCATACAAAACATTCTGCTACATGCCCGTCACCTTGCCAATGGGCACAAAGCTACTTCTTCAAGGTCCTGTGATGAAGAATATGATCCACATCAACACAATATGGCTTCTTGGGCCAGGGCAGAGCCGTGGGGAGTAACACCACACACCTTTGTGCAACTTAAGAGTTAATATGTGGTAAGCATATAAAATAAAACGTTCACTGCGTATATAGCTCTATTATCTGGTTTTATAACCTAGTGTGTCAATTTCTGAATCAGTAAAAATATCCCCAGTATCCATGTATTTTTCATGCTGATATTTTACATATAGTTGTCATAGACTGACTAGAAAATTTTAATTACTGCCATTGAATTTCTAACCAGGCTGTTGATCCAATATACATATGCCATTAGAATAAGCTTGTTTAGATAACGTTGTCTTGTTCCACAGGCATTTGTAAAATGATCTACATTGAAGAGCACAACCTCTCAGCTGTCACATTATCAATACATTGATTTATTTATGAATAATTTTCTATTTATCTCTTCTAGAAGTAATCAGAAAGGAGTCACTTTAAATAAACTTCTCTTCACAGATGATTGATTGATTATAGACAATGTGATTTCCTATCCTTTCCAAAGATCTAGTTTCTCATATAACTAAACATTTAACTGTATTGGAAGCAAGTTGATTCTACTGTTCTCATGACAGAAAGGTTAAATCAATGACTTATAGCTGAGCACTGAATCCTCTCTTACTTCAAGTTTAGCTCCCTTTGCAAGGAATAAGCAGAACAGAAACCATCTGAATAATGGATATTTCAGTCAAAAATATTTGAGTGGAGGAATCATGCAAGTGCATGTATTGTCTCTACATAAAAGGATTCATGTTGCCATTTCTAGCCCAAAGCACTGAAACGTTGCATAACAATAAAATATGCTTATATTGGACATGACGTGCTCTCAGCTACCCTGGTGCAACCCATGGAAAACAGTGAGGCAGCATCCAAACAAATAAGCAAAAGATGTCCCATTACTTGTTACTCCTCAAGAAGAAAACATATGGATATTCAGCAGTTTTCAATTCGTGAAATAAGGGGAAGATGCAGAGGTCCCCCTGGGCTGGATGGGCTGACCAGCAGGTGAGGCTCCAGGGGTGAAACCGGCAACTGTTCCTTGTCCCTGCTCCCTGAACCATCTTCAAAGTAGGACATGTGGGCCCCAGGAAGCCAGAAAGGACAGCCTGCAGATGGTGGGCTGGACACCCACTGCAGCCACAGGGACTGCACATCTTATCTAGGCTCGTCAGGCCTTGTTATGGTTTTCCTGCTGGGCAGCAGAGAGCTTACCCTGCATCCCTTTCACTGACCCACATTCAGTGTTTTCTTCTGGTTTTTGAACATTTCTTGGCTTGATGAGCATTCAAAAAATTTAATAATGTTATTTTGCAATATGAAGGTAATGTCTTGATCATTGTCAAGTGTGCTGAGGCACGATTTCATCTCAGTGCCTAAAGTGTTTATGACTTCAGGTTTCTAACTGCAGAAGTTTTCCTGCCAAAATGGAGTAGATTGTAGCTCGGGCCTTTAGAGAAGGGGAGGGATAAGCCATGCCATGTGATGAAATAGCCTTTCTTTGTCAAACATTGTTGGTTTCAGTTATGACTCAATATGAAAAGACAGGTTCCTAAAGAAAGTTTCCACATTTCAGTGCCATTCATAAATATTTTAACTTGCTTTTACTTAATGCACGAATGAAAAAACCATAAAGAGGATTTGACCTTAAACCCTTAATTGACAAAGACTAGTTTAAATCCTCTGCAATAGCCGACTAATGCAGTACCATTATGAATCATAAGGAATCTTAGCATGATGCATTCCCATTGTCACTGAACTAGTTAAAGCCAGTGAAGCATGACTAAATTGTTGTGACATTTTCCCAGCCCTACTATTACCTGTCAGATGGGAAAAAATCAAGGCGTCAGGACAAGCTTCCATATTGATGTGCTTGCTGTTGATATTAATTGATGTAAATGGATAAGCTTGTCCATCAACAGTAACAAGCACATCTGCTCATTGTAAAAAGAAATCTTCTTAACCTTCTGTTCTTTTCAGACTCCTTTGATATGAAAAAATACTCACTTCTATACTCAGCAAATATGATGTCTATTGTGTTTGTTTTTATATTTTTTTCTTCTAATTTGCTGACAAAATGAAATATGAACTATTCTGGTATTTCATGTTTTTGCTCACAATGGATTGAGTTATATAAAGTAGGACATGGACAAATTACAAAAGCCAGAACAAGCAGGGTACCTAATAGTCTTATATAACCACAAACAGTCTGCATCTGGTTTAATCCATCATCTTCCTTAGTGCTCTTTGGAAAAAAAATAATAATTTTTTTCTTTCTTTCTCTTTATTCGTTTTAAGTACAAAGAAGTTTTCCACGGCCTGAAATAGCAAGACTTTTCCTGAGAAGTACTGTAGAGATCTATAGCAAAGAATCCTTTGGGGTTTTTTCCTTGATGAATTTACTAATTCCTGACAAATACTACATGTTGTGATACAAACAGAATTCTCCTAAAGATCTCATTGGCAGTATAATACTTGTGACAACAAAGCCTGCTCATAGAGAAATAATTGTTTTTCAAATGTCATCCTCTGTCCTATGATTTTTTTTCTTCTGCCTGGTAAAAAAATAAAAGTAATAATGATTAAGAGTATAACATAAATAATAAATCTGAATTCCATGTATTTTCATTCAGTTATGATTTGAGTTTAATTAGAAATGTGATGTCTCCTAGCAGAAATAAAGTATTCACTGAGCATCATGTTTGTTTTGAAATCATATTAATGAAGGCAGCCACTGCTGCAGACTATATTTAGCATTTCTGTTGATAGAAACAGAGAATAATTCAGAAATATCTTCATGTTGGTGAAATATTTACTGGAAAATAAAACCAAACATTGAGAGAAAGGTAAATGTTAATGTAATCAAGTTAAACAGAAATACTTTCAATAGAGTACACAAGCAAATGGATATACCTTGAAGAGAAGCAAACTGTAATGTTTTTAAAAACCTAAATATTGCCATTGTCTAGTAGAAACCTTTTACTTATTTTTTTTTTTATGTTCTACCTAACATAGCTGTACTATGAAGTTCAAGTAATCTGAAAGTAAGGCTGAGATCTGAAAGAAGCATGAATACTGATGAAGGCTAAAAAGATGCCAAATTAAACCTCAACTCACATTCTCTTTGTTATAAACTGCGTTGGCATATGTCTTTTTCCAGAAATGTCTTCCAGTCCTTCTGAAGCTGTGGTTAGAAATCCAGACTGTCTGCACCTCCTGGGAATAGTTTAAACAAAGGGAGCCAGTTAGGCTATTGTTAAATTATCTTGGTTTTTCTTTGCACCTCTGTATGAACAGTACTCCCACACCAAGTCCCTAGCAAATGAAACCTTGTTCTGAAGTCTGCAAGTTCCAGTTAGCCACTATTTATAACACTCACACTCAAGGGAAAGTGGAGAGATTTCAGTACTGTCCAGATTACAGCCTGGGAAGCTTTTGTCTTCCCAGCACAGCTGATACACGCAAGTTACTGGAAGGCTCTTTTCAGTTGTTTAAGAGCTATTTGAAATAGCCAGGAAAATGTCAGCTAACACAAACACATCACAATGCTTGATGTGATACTTCTTTTGAATCATTCTTCCATTTCAGAACAGAAAAACAAAAAACATGTCGAAATTTTATTTCAGTGTGATATGCCTTTTGATCATTCACTTCAGCTGATGCCTATGGAGCATCTATTTGTGAGCCCCAAATTTTCTGCTGCTGTAAACAAATGAAAGAACATTGAGGAGCTCCACTGAATTGTAGCCATTTACCAGAGCAGAGATCACGTCCCAAAGACTTCACAAGATAAAAGTTCATTTTCTACTATTGAACAGCTATATTTGAAACAAGTATGCTTGAAATAAAAAATATCTTTATATCAGACCCAAAGAGACATAAAATTGACTGCGGAGGTATAATTCACATTGAAAGTAAAGAAATAATGTACTATGGCTTCTATTTTCCCTTTCTAATGCTTTTAAAGAATGGAAAGATTTCCTTATTGTTTAAAACTACATTAGTCAGTAACCCTTCACAATATTTGATCTAAAGCAATTTTGGAAATAGTTCAAATAAATATCGTTGATAGGGAAAAATGGAAAAAGATGCAATAAATAAAGTGGATTAAAAAAAGTAAATACTTTTTATAACCAAAAGAGGATATAACATTTTATAGTCTTTGTATTTACATTTTGTACAGAGACAAAGGAAGGTATTTTGTTCCGACTCATCTGTAGGATGTTAACTACCACTTGGCCAAATTTCAAGAATTAGCAGCAATTGCATTAGGTCCCCCACAGATACTAAATAACAGCTATGATCTAATCAGAAATTATTCCTCTCAGGATTTGATTTTACTCAAATACAAATCAGATAAATTAAGAAATATAGGAGGAAATAACAGGCTCAATCTGAGTAATGATTTTTAATAATCACTGATCTCAATTGTATTTTAACTTAAAACCTAAAATTGAATGTTACCTCATTTCCCTAGCAGTCCAAACAATTCTTTGGAAACAGAAATAACATTATGACAGTATTTAATTTCTATCATGGAAGCTATATCATATAATACAGTCCAGGGAGCATTGCAACAACCATTGCAGTAATTATTCAGATGTTGTTGAGCACTCAATAGGTCATGCCATGATTTATCACAGCTTTCTCAATAAATACAATTTCCAATAAGCACAATGATCTAAACCTCTTATAACTTGGATTCTGAAATAACTCAATCCAATTTAGAATAATTATTCAGTTCTAAACTATTGTAACTCAGAGCGAAAATTGCCCCTCTCTTGGAGAGTTTTCGCGTGTGTTAAAGTGTCTATGACTGTAAGTACTTCTTCTTAGCGAAGTCAGATATACTCCTACTGCATCTGAGTGGTTCAAGTCTTTGAGATTTATGATCATTAAATATATTACATTTCAAACAAATTAAAACCCAAACAACTGGGGAAAAACCACTTGATTTCTTAGACCAGAGAAATGAGGTAGAAAAGAAGCGATGCTAGGAAGGGAGCTGTAACGTTCTTTTAACTAAAATGCATATTCGAGATGATGAAACAATTCAAAAATTCATGTATAATTTATCGTTTTTTCAGCAAAAACATTTTAAAAAGTCAAAACACTTCACTCTGACATTTTCAAGTGAAATGTTTTGATTTTTTTCATTTCAAAACAACTTTTCATTTAGAAAAATTTAGCACCTTTTTAGATGTTCCCCTGAATATTTAATATTTTGGTCAATCTGAAAGTAAAGTCTCAGATCTCTTTACTTTGGGAATATTAAAAATGTTCAAATTATTTTTCCAATTGATTGTTCTTTATCCAACTGATCAAAAAATTCAGTTCGTCACACAGCTGTCCTCGAACGCTCCTCTAAGATTACTATGATAGGCTCAATACCCATTTCAGCTCCCTTAGATGCACTTGAGAGACACGTCTAAGTTTCCAGAATTGGTGTTACTGCTCTGTAAATGTTAATGCAGCTTTGGCCCAGAAAATCCGCCTTGTCTGAGGAGGAATGAGATATCGGCAATAGCAGTGGATGGAAGCAACAGACTGGTCCTGATGGATTTCATGCTTCTGACATCCCTCTTTTGCCAGAAGTTTAACAGGAGGAAAAAAAAAGAAAATCATTAACTACATAAGAGGAAAAAAAAAAGTGCTTGCATGGATATGGTCTATATGGATATGCTGAACATGATTAGTACACTAAGGGACTGACGAATTACACTGCTATCACAATGTGAGCAGCACCCACCAGTTTGTATTGCACCCTCTTCTCTCTCTGCCATCACACAAACTTCTTGGCACAACATTCCCAGATAAAGTGGAAGAATGAATCAGAACACGAATTTTAAATATAGAGAAACCAGATTTTGACTTATTAATTTCCAGATAATGAAGTCTTGACTGTTATCCTGTTTGTTTGGTTCCACATCCCGCATAAGAGGTCAGATTTGTACTCCAAGGATGAAATGGAAGTGAAGCTGAATTTGCTCAGGGAGTAAGCATGCTGATACTTCCATGAGGATTCAGATGGACCTTGGCTCTAGGGCTTTTTCAAGGGTGAATTTAACATCTCCTGGATTGATAGGTAGTGGCACTGAAAATGTGGAAGTTGGCACCGAAAGATTGAATTCTTTGGTCTTACTTTTAGAGTACATGCTTGAATAGGCAAAGCAGATCCCACATATTTCAGCTACTGGTAACTGCAAGTCACTGATTTAGGTAAATCTGTTATAATTCTTCAACGTGTTGAAAGGATCAATACCAAAGAAACCAAGAATCTTCCTTTTATTACAGTTGAGCCTGAAGCACCCTGTGTGTCATCATATGAACTAGAGGATTCTCTGCTTTAGAAGAGCCCTGATCTTGGGCCTGTGGTCAAAAAGCTGAGAAGCAGCTTTGTGTGTTAGCAATATCCCTGCATCCTAAACACTCTCCAGATTTTCACCTACTTGGTTTTTTTTGTAAAACAGTTATAAAGTATAAAAATCATAAGGCAGAGACTTTTGCATAAGGGAGAGCTGCAAGAGACAATGGGTTAAATCTTGACCAAGTGCATCAAATGTGCAGGGAATCATCCACCTGCACAGGCTAGAAATAAGATCATTTCAAAGCTTATAACTGAACTTGATGCTGTCCTTTAATGTGCAACTAAACAATTCATAAAGTTCATGGCTGGACTTGACCCCTGTTACTGTGCTCCTTCTTGGCAGTGTTTCTAGGAAAAAGCTATTGCACAGCTCAGTACAGGCAAACAGAGGTTTATTTGAAGCAAACCAAGGATTATCCTGATCAGATACCTACAGACATGCTGACTGTGAACTAAACAATATATTGGGTATCAAACTGTACACACCTGAGATATTTTAGACTGGGAGATCTTCAGACTTCTATTTTCCCTCTAATTAGATTTTTCACAGGATTACTTCTTTAATTTGTTATACAAAAGGTTTAAAATTACGTGAAATTATGCTCATCACAATTTGAAACAATGCGTTTGTCTCCTAGTGTTTTGAAACTAGGTTTATTTTGTGTCAGGGAATATATTGCCAAATACGTTTGCTACAGCAGTTAGGAGTTATCAGATTTAGTGATCAATTTGCCTTTTTGTGGGTTTTTTTTATGCAGGTTCAGCTTACTTATCAATTTTGCTTTACTTGATAATTGGGGGGCTTTCAGTTGTTATGGAAAACATGTAAGACTTTCATGATGCACAGAATACTCCAAGCTACAGCAGCTAGTAGAGCTCCTGAAGTGCCATTTGATGCTTAGACATACTGAAAAACACAAAATCAGTCAGCAGAATACTCTTACTCTCATCGAAGTAGTCACGGCATGCAAACGAACGAACATGAGTAATTTTGGTGGCAATTCCTGACCTTCATGGTTCAGATGATGCAGATATTTGTCTTATGCACTCAGCCACGATAAGATCTGCCAATACGAAAACTGAAATCAAATTTGAAACCAAAGAAGCTGCATACATATATGTGACCAAAACTTTGCTGCTAACCTGCTCCTAAGGTCTGGGAGAAATGGGCTATTTGAAAGGGACAAATAGTGTGAACAATCGGACTCTGTCAAGATTTGCTTTTCAAACTGCCTAGCTTTAGGCCTTGAACTAATGGGAGTCTTTAAAATAAGAAGTTGAATGTTTAGTCTCACTCTAGAGCAGCTGAAAGAGATGGTTTTCTATGAGGTGTGATTTGTCTAAGAATCTTGGGACACTGGAGCCAGGTAAAGTTAGTGTGTACATGCTCCCAAGGAAATGGACTGATGATAGGGGTAACCAGATCTTTAAAAAATACTTTTTTAAAGTGGCAAATGTCCTGTTCTCACCTGTCCTTTGAAAGTACTTCAAAAGACACTCTTTGTGTCCTTTACATGGACACATATTCACATCCTTTCTTTTTAAGTGTTTTTATACTTTATGAAGTAGAATTTTTTCACAATAAATTATAAGAATCAAATAGTAAACAACTACGGACACCACTGAGGTCAGCATCAGGACTAAGGAAAATAGTAAAATACAAACTAGTAATTTATGAATGCGAAGAGCATGTGGTACCCGGGACTTTTCTCATCCCTTCTCTGTGAGGCAGAATTATCCCTTTTAAATTAACTTGTCTCTGTAACCGTGAAAGTGCATTTCTTTTTTGTCATATAGACACAACCATCACTTCAGGACAGAAATAACTGATGTTACCAGAGGCCAATAGCTACATGTAAAGTTTCTTTTTCAATACAACCATATGGAGCATTGCACTGTACCCATGGTGACTGGTAGTATTGTCAGATACAGTCCAGAGTGGAATGATCTGTTGGAGAAAAAAAATCGATCTAGAAGATTTCCTAAGATATATTTCAACTTATCCATTTACTTGAGGAAGAACTGAACCCACAATAGTATTAATAAAGGCAGGTAAAACTGAATTTATTGTGCCAGCAGCTCTCTTTCTGAAATGATCTGTTGGAGATGGTGGTTGCTGGGTCGCTGTGCCTGCTGAAGGTTACATGTCCCAGGGCTGGGTCTGGACTGTGAATGCACTGCAGCTCCAGCCGTACCAGTCTCTCCTGGCACAGTCAGCATTACTTCAGAGCCAGATCAGGAGGCAAAAAAGTCATAGTACAACTAACAGGAGCACTGCTCTTTCTCTTCTTCCTGCTAGATGACCTGATTTTTTCTTCTCATTTTCCTCTTTCTCTTGCCTTTATTCTGACAGAAGGAGTGGTGTAGCAGCAATATCAATGGTGATGCTGCTGCTGTGACAAAATGTGCTGCAAGCCTGTGCATTTTTAGACTGACTTAAAATATTTGATCTGTTCTTTTCTGGATGTGAGGCAACTTCTCCTGCTTCTGCAGAAAGCTCCTCCACTTGGTTTTAGGCACCACCTGAACTCAGCTGACAGCTCTCTATGTGGTCAATGGGAAAAATAAGCACCTCCAAGACATCATTTAGATTTTAGGTGGCTGATTCATTCTCTATGTGAGCTTCTCTCGTCTCATTGGATGCTGAAGAAGCCTAGGAGAGGTATTCTCTCAGTTCAGTTGTCTTGAGTAGATTGGACCAATTCAGGATTATGGGACAATATAATTACTTATTTGAGAGCTGAGAAGCAAATTATCCAGTTCATAAGCTCCACTGAATGCATGGCAATAATACAGGACAGCAAACTACTTGAGCAATGGAATATCCCTGTCACGTTTACTTTAAGCATTATAAGGTTGCATATATTTGTTTATTTTTATATAAATATATATATAACTCACCATCTTGTAGAGAAATAACAAGTCATGGGCAACCACTAAAGGTCTGTACCCTGGACTACAAAGATATTGTGTTAGGTTATGGTAAAGGTGACTGAATTTGAAATATAATAAAAAGAGTGAAAATGTAGTTGTATACATCGTCTATTCTCTGTCCTCACATCAAATGTATTTTGGTGCTAGACATTTCAGCTGCTAACTGATCTTTTGCCTTTTTCTTGAAGTAGAGTTTCAGACTAGGTTAGTATTATTCAGTTGAAGCTTTTTCTGATGTCTGGACTAAAGAGAATTGCAACTCCAGCTGTCAGCTCCCAGCAGCCAATAACAACCCCATTTACTTGGAAATTTTGCCAATTTTAATTAGCTATTATGTATACCAGTATATGCAAGCACTGCACTTAACTAGTGCTATGTCTGAATATGTGTTCTTTTCCTTAAAAGATCGGTGAAGTCTTATGTTTCTATAGTAGAATACAGAAAATAAAGTTATTTGTGTATTCCCACCACCCCCCTAGTTTTTCAATATATAAAGATTTGCTTATTTGCTTGCTTTTTACCAGACATGCATCTACTCAGGGAGATAGCTAATTAAGACTGAAAAAGCATTTTGCAAACTTACCTGCAATGTTAATAAACTATTTTTATTTTATGTGTGCATCTATGTGAGTATACATATGTACTCACACATATGGCTGAACATATGCTTAGGACAATTAAAAGACAATATCAAGCAAAACCAAAAACCAAGACACCTCTCTCTTTTTTATGCTTATTTTAACATGTACCTTTGATTTGAAAGGGAATATTTTAGTGGCATTTTGCAGATAGGATAGACAAGTAACTTTCCAGCGAGGCAGTGGTCTTTGTCACACCATTTTAATTACCCAAGTTGGTTAATTTCTGACATGATTAACACTTGAAAAACCAGAAAGGTCATGGACTGCAAGTTTATAAAAGCTCAAACACTACTTTTAGAGTTAAAACTAACTCAGGTTAGTTTTTCTACTCTGTCATTGCCGGTTCTTAACTTTTTTACAGCTACAACCAACAAACTGGCAGTAAGCAACTTCTACAAGTATGCCTTGACCCTGACCCACGTGAAACACATCAGAACAACGGTGGGTGTTTCTAATCGCACTATAGGAAACAGCTCCCTGAAAGTGGCTGTCACAGCATGTCACTGTGTCATATTTACAGGCATACAGGTATCTGAAGCACCCCAAGGTTTCTGTAAGTAATTGGCATGATGATTCCAATCCATTGCTAGCTATGAATTAAATATCTAAACAGTTTTGGTTAACGAACTAATTATCCTAGTGGAAAATTGTATCTTTGCTTTATTCAGTGAGCTGGAAACAGAACAGAAGCTAGACATTGCTGTTCCCAGTGTAACTATGATTTTTGATGTGAAAGGAGAAGGCAAACAAGATATATCTTACCGATGTACCTCGCAGACGGTTTAAGACCCCTCACCTAATCTGAGTCTGTCAAAAGAATCTCTGCAATCAATAAGCAGTTTGTAGCAAGAGGGGCGTAGTACTGAATAAAGAGGATAGTAAGAAGAGCCTGACACTTGAAAGGTCTTTGACAGCCTGTGGCCAACTGCTGATAGTGTTTAGAATAGACTTATTATCGGCCCTGGTGTATCTTATCAGTATGAACATGGTTGTTTGAAAATTAAACAGCGTGGAAAGGAAGGTCTCACACTCAGTATTTTTAATACCTTTGCATTTAAATATGGATTTCCAAGAGCTTAAAAACCCCAACCATTCTTCTGGTGTATTTTTTTTGATAATTTTCTGCAAAGAACAGGCACAGTCAAGCCACAGCCTTATTTAAATGCATTGTTATAGTACTATTTAAGCTAATACTTATAAGACCAGAGTGAAGCATTTTTATTTAAAATGAGGAGTTTTGTAAATGGAAAGAAAAATACAAACATCTTTTTTTTAACCTCCTTTTGTTTGTTCCTTTGTTAATATCTTGCTCTGCTAGGTTTACAAATCCTAAATAAATAGAAATTAGTGCTCCTTACTTTGCAGTCCATTTGCTTTAGATGTTTGCCTTGAGGGACATTTGTGTATTCTACTAATGGCTGCAGCAGAGTGCTGTCTCATTTTCATTCTGGCAAAAAAAGGCCGTTTCCATGGTTACAGTTTCATTTGCTAGAGAGAAACTGATGGCTGTTAGTGATCCCATCATAAGCAACTTCTGTCAGATTTCTTATCAAGTAGACATATTTTGACAAAGTGAAAGATAACACCATAATAAGAGAACTAAGTTGCTACTCTATGTAATGAACCATTTAACATTAAATGAAATGTGAAACCACATTCTTAAAGCTGAAGGTGGAGAGAAAAAAAGTAATATTTATAATTTACAAAAATAAAAATATTCAGTGCTGGAATAATGATACCTACTTGCTTTCTGTTGTCAAGGTAAATCTAGTAGCATAACATTGATTTATATTTTAGGGTCATTTGAAAACCTTCACCATCATCTATTTCACAGAAAGGCTTCACGGAGCTATAATTACTTTTAGATTCTCTTGTGGTAGTTCATTTGGCTAGGTATGGTCCAAGACTGACTTAGGGGCTAAATGCAATGGCTGGTAGGTCACACCCCATGCACACATCTTCCCCCAGACCCAGCTCAGACGTAGTCCAGCATTTTGCCCCACAAAATACATGCCATATCTATTCAGAAGGAGTACTGTGGACCTAGAAACCTGGAAGAACCTGACCCTAGCCTTTCTTGCTGTGAGCTGGGCAGGATGCCAGACAACAGACAAGATTTGCCCCAAAATATTCTGTTGTGCAGAAGATGTTTATTGGAGCCCTATGTAACCTGAGGACTGAGGCTAAATACGGTTATTGAAGGGAAGAGAAGACAGCACACTGTTTAATTTTAGATGTTTATGTTTCAGATCTTTAAGGCATCATATAGGGATAGCATCACCAGGGCTCCAGGCTTTCTTGGTTCACTATCAAGGGAAAGCCTAAAAAAGCTCTCCAAAAACTAACCACAGAAAAGGAGTAGAATACAGGGAAATAAATGAAATACATCATTGACATATTAGGATAAAAACAAAATGCCATGAAAAGTATATCCCAAGAGGTTGTGGAAGAGGACTGAAATAACAAAGAAAGTAAGACTGAGGCAAAATTAAATACTAATACACTGTACCTGAGGTGTATACTCTGGGGTTAAGCTGAAGATTTGTAAAGTATATTTGTATTAATGCATATCAAGCTTTTTTCTCCTTAGACTCCTCTATAAATCTCCATCTATATACAGATATTTGTTTAAAATTTAATCTCACTTGAAGCAGAGTATCAGTTCATTATTGCCCTTCACTTCTGTAGTCGTTCAGCTTTACAAGTGATGTGAAATGCTATCAGACTAAAATGATAGTGCCTGATTCTTATCTAAATTGAAATTTTTTTATATATATTTCTTCAGCACATTTAGAAATGGGATGTAACTCTTTAATCAGTTTTAAATAATTTGTTATCACTCAGAAAGGTACTTTAGAATAGCTGAGAGAGGCCGGTAAATGGTGTAGACCTAATTTGCACTCAAAATGCACTATGAGATCAGGGCTATATGTGAATTTAAATTACTTCCAAAAAGTTTACAATCTCCAAAGGGTTTTTCTGAGATACAAAAGCAGTTGATGTCCTGTAAATTCACATGTAATTATTTGTTATTATAAATGTTGTGTAGTCCATGGAGGTTTGAAAGAGTTCATTGGCCTGCCCTGACTTGTGTTATGCTTGGGCAGAATCTTAGCTTTTAGGTACCCATTGTGCACTTCTGGTTGCTTTTGCCATTTTAAATATTACTTATGAGCACAATGTGAGCTATCTTGAAACGTGGGCATCAGAACTCAAAATGAATGCCACTGAGCTCATTCTTGAAACATACAATCACAGAATCACAGAAGCAGAGAACCATAGAATGGTTTGAGTTGGAAGGGATCTGAAAGATCGTCTGCCATGGGCAGAGATACCTTTCACTAGACCAGGTTTCTCAGAGCCCACCTCGTCCTTCAGAACTGAATCCTGCAGTAGGACTGTCAATGTGAGGACACCTGTGTTTCTGGAAACTGAATTCAGAAGCCTACGCCAGCAGGTATGGATACATGGCTGAAGCCAAAGGACTTCTCTGAAGTCTGGTTGATGAGGTCCTGTTCTTTACACAAGAGCCAGCCATGAGTTTCTTCCACACCCAGGATTCCATTGACTTGAATCTAGAATGAGTTCCTCTGTTATAGCTCTTTCAATAAGCTTAAAGGATTGGATCTTCCACAGCAACTGGCACTGACCTACTTCAGGTTCCACTGAAGTTAATGATAAAACTCTCTCTAGTTTGAACTCGAGCAGAGTTAGGTCCATGGTACAGTCTTTTGAAAAATCCCACTCCATGTGGTTTCTAAAGAGTTAGTGATGAACAAAAGGCACTGAAGTAATCTATACTTTTCAGATGGGATTTCTAACAGACGTATAATAACATCAGTGGCACAGGAATTGAATGCATGGCACTCTATTAAATTCCATAAGCTGTAATGCCATATTTCTAAAGCTGTGGGAATGTTAATATCTGGGCTTGCTCAGCGGCTGTGCTTCGCCACAGCCTCGGGAATCTATCTGTTTATGAATCAGTTAGAGGCAGGGTGAATGTCCCCATAACATGGGGACATGGGTGGGAATAGATGCAGGGCCTGAATAACCCAAGAGCTGTCACTTCAACAGGCAGTGCTCCTCAAAAGACATAGAGCTGCATCAATGACTCTAATAAATCTAATTCAGACAGAGAGACAACAGATAGGTTTGCGTAAGTACTCCAGAAAGGCCTCCCTAGAACATAAAATTTTGGGTTTGAACTCCTTTCTTTACCTTTTTCCTTAAGCACATACTTGAGGTGATTGTTGTTCTGCATTTGCTGAAGCTAGTGTTGTAAGGAGCACAGATGAATCTTTCCTCTTTCCTTTCATCACATACATGATGTTTACCACAGTACCCACAAGGATTGAAATAGTTCTTTTTTTTTCAGAAAGAGTGGCAAAGATGACTTAACTGCATTGACAATATTACCAGAAATACAAATTTAGGATGAGCCTTTTTGGTATTACGATTAAAATATCTAAGTGTTTTAGAGTCAAAGTTGCCGCTGTAGTTCAGTCCTTCTCTGAATTACTAAATAAGTGGACTAATCTTCAGCAATGCTTCACTTTTACAGTTCGTAATTTGAACAACAGTTGTTCTGCTGTCAAGTCTAGGAACAGTCAGTCCTAACATTTAAGTGCCTAAGAGTTTTATATGTTTGACTTTCAGTGAGATTTGAGAACTTCCTTCCCATAGCTCTTTCTAAAAAATCACAGATGAGGAATTTGTAGCCACCACTGATTCTTTTCAAGAAGAAAAATTCTCGTGTAGATATATTTATTTGTTATTGCCTCAGTGAAAAATGCCATGTCACCTTCTGGTGCCAAGGATCTGCTCGGGCAAACTGACAACTGTGAGCAACAACGAAAACTGACAACTTCATAACTTTGCCAAGCATTAGGAGAAAACGGCTGTTCATTCTGCCCGTGGTGCATAAAGGGCTTTTTATGGCCCAATATCCAAGGTGCTGCTCTGTGGGAAGAGGAAAGGTCCTGACTCAAGTTGTTTCCTGTTCAAATAAGAAATAGTAAAAGCAAATCTAGTAGCATTAGCAATACCTTAACACACCCTGGGTCTGACATGTGAGTCAAGAAGCAGAAGCAGAGAAGCTCCTCCAAGCTTACATGGTAAATACCAAGGTGCAGTTTGGTGGCAGGGTATGTCAGAGACAGATATCTCTTAAAAGACAAGTCTCATCCTACAGAAAAGAAATTTTTTGAAATTCCCATTTAAGCCACTCTAGGTGTATTGATATAATGTATTTTCAAAGCAATTTGCCATTCAGCAAGGGCAGTGACATCAGTTTTCACAGGACATATCTCAGCATTCATGTGACAAATCGAAGGGAGAGCAAACGTAGCAGAATTTACCATTCCCAATAAAGCTGAGCTCAGACAGACACTATGTAATGTATTCTACCTATAAGGTATTCTTGATTTCATGATATCATATGAATTTACAAGACATAAATTTCATTTTTCGCTTCCCAATTGATCCCAGAACTGATGCCTTCAGAAATGTTGAGAACGGATAACAAAAAAAAATAGACAAATAGACATATTCTATGTTTTAACAATGTTAAAAGCCAAGGCAACACGAATTTTATCTACAGGGATGCACAGAAGATCTGTTCATGCTACATATATCAAAAGTTGGAAATGTTTCCCAGCAGCAGAAAGCCGATTGGGCCAAAGAATGAAAGATTTCAAAAGGTTCCTGCAAAAGACTGCATGCAAGGTGTGTTTCCTTGTTATTTAGTATAAAGAAACCAAACTTTTGGAGTGAAAAGACTTTCCAAAATCTTTCTTATTGAAAGCACCATATGTAACGTTTTCTCAACGTACAAAGAAATCACCTTTCTTTTTTTCTTTTTCTCTTCAGGAGCTTCAGCAAGACAGACTTTTTCCTATACGTAAACGACAATCTAAGAATTTTCCAACGAGAGCACGAAATTTCCCAGACAGACCGCTTTCATGGTTTTTGATTTTTTTTTTTTCTTCTTCTAGTTCAATCATTCCTGGAGTGGAAAGAAACCATTTAGCAATGTAAAGCAATACTACAAAATAGTTCGGTGACAGGAAGTGAAAAATAATGTATCTTGTGGGGAAATTACAGAGTCATCTAATTAGACAGGATATTGTGACATGTAATTAGTTTATGTTTGCTGAGTACTTTAAAAAAATGCAAAGCTCTTTATAAATGCTAACGATTAATATTTAACCTAAGCATATATAATTAACAAAAGGCTGTTCTAGGCAAAGTATTAGGGCTAATTAACAACCCTATTTTCATATCCTATTCCACGTTTCCCTAAGATGCTAGAACCTTGCTTCAAAGAATGAAATATTGAATCTGTAAATGCACTTAAATATCAAAACAGGAATTCAAATTTTGTTTTAGGTTCGGGGGGTTGCTATTTCTTTTGATAAAAACGTATCCCACATAATATCATATAGTTACTCTTTTCCTAAGTATTTGTGGGGTTGTCTTTGGAAGGATTCCACCTAACCAAGTCTTACTTGACTTCTGAAAATTAATGAGATTAAATTACAGAAGAGTTTGGCTGCAGACTGAGCAGCCATCATTCCCATTTCACTATCATAGATAAAAGCTGGAAATAATTCCCCCATGTCAGTGTACTCACAACAGCACGAGCCATGGCACAGGAGAATTGAACCGGGCCTATCAGAACCAAGGGAATGGTCAAACTTGGGATCCAAATTAGGTGATGTGATGGAAACTAGTAATACTCTTTGCTGATTGTGATGAAAGTCCACCTTTTTGCATTCAAACAACCAAAGTTCAATTCAAAAGGCAGGAAAAAAATAAATCTTGAACTGCAAAAATGCAGTGACAGAGGTCTGATACATAGCAACCCTATATTTAAGCCAAAAAACCCTTTTTTTATATATGCTGTTTAAAGAATAATGATTTCAGCTATTTCCATCCAGCTTCTCTGTGTAGGTCTGTACAACTGTAAATTTTGCTTGTTACATGCTTGAAATTTAGCACCACATTTTAACAATAAAAATGTTGTGCACTGACATTTTTGTTTTGCTTCTCTTCCTCAAGCGAAGTTTGAAATTCTTGTTTTCTGAGAAGGAGACAGAATTTGACGTTTAAATGAAAAAACCCCAAACAACTAGTCATAACCAAACCTTGATTTTGTGGTATGTACGGTATGAATTTTCCTGAAATAGAAATGTATTATTCTGCTGGTCAAAATGTACCTTAATCCATGTAAGATGAGCAATACCTGTATAATTATTAAATACTTAACTGATGAAAAATCGAGTTAGAAAAGTCTTCCTAATCAGTAGGATTAAAATAGAGACAGTCTCCAAGGATATACTTGCAGGCTGTTTTACTGAGAGATTGCACAGAACACACTCAAAGTGGGACAGAAACAGAAGGAAAAACATGGGGTGAGTAGCAAAAAAAAATCCAGCCATGACACACATTAATGCAATGTGAGAAAATAAAAAAGCAATAAACAAAAATAGATATTGAATGAAATCAGTGCCTGGAAAGCTGAGGGAACAAAATGTGCCTAATGACTGTCCTGCAAACCTTTACTGAGGCAAATGTTCTGTGCTCATGCAAACAGCTCTATTTTTGTTAGCTGGACCGTCCATGTAAGGATAAAATTTTGCAGCTGACTTGCTGAAAGACTTCAGTATACTTATTTGCTTGTTCATATCTTATTAATATAATGTAATATGCTGTCTCCAGTTACTTATTCTGGGAGACTCAAATAAATCTTAACATTAATTTCTAAGACCCAAAATCAGCAAAATATATTTGCTATATATACACTGAGACAGAATTCTCGGCTTATTTTGAATGAGTACTTATCCAGTGGTCTTTTTTCTTCCTCTGAAGCTGGTAATTGAGGACATGACTCTTTAAATTTCTATCCATTTGGTCTAAGAATCAGAGCAATATTTTAAATTATTTCACAAAAAGAATCCAGCTAATATCAAAGAAACCCCCAATACATTCAAACTTCCAGTTTGATCTCTACAAGTTTTCCTCTCCAAGCCCTGAGGATTACATACCAATGTTATTTTTCAAATTACAGTTTCAGTTTCCTGGACTCATGGTAACTCTAGATAAATGCATACTTTCATTCCAGCTGATACATGATCTTCTTTTAGACTGCAGCTGAATTAATTTAAAATTACAGAAATACACAGAAAGTGGAGACACAAACCAAGTGGTCTTAACAGATGTGATCTCATCAGGGTTCCATTTGTTAAAGGAAATCATTGAATATTAACTAAAAGTTAATTAGATCTAATTGCCAATTAGAAAGGAAAAGTAATTTGAAACTATCTGCTGCCAGTGTCTTATTATTACCTTTGAGAAGCTGAAATCTTCAAGAGGGTACGATACCTGCCCACATCTCGGTTCCAGTGTGCTAAGTCCGTTGCTAAATTCTGATTAATTACAGGTAGTCTCACAGATCTCAAAAGATGCAAAGGAAAAGACAAACAACTTGTCTTGAAACACTGGAAATACTGAAGGACTCACTAACTTGCTCTCTTTAGAAATACATAACTCTTTTCTTTTAGTTTTATTTTCCAAAGTTCTTAATTTTGAGAAATAGGTGAAGTGAAACCAGTCTATACAGGGACACGGAGACAATTCTTACAGTGAAGGGACTCGTGCCTGTCCAAATGAAGCACCCTTGGTGAGGAGACAGTGGGCCAAGATGTGTAAGCATAAAACACAGCCTTTGCACCCGGGACTGTCGGCTGTACAGTGAAGGTGACTTACACCCATCACTACCAAAACCAACTCTGTACTTTGTCTAGTAGGTACGCTTAGTAAAATACACGCCTGGAGAGACAAGAACTCCAATTTTCCATGGATCGTACACTTCTTACAGGAATTTAGGGAAATAAAAGGGTACTATGACATACACTGCAGCTGACAAAGAAGGGTTGACAAGAATGCAAGGCCATATGGGGTGTTGAGGTCAATCAGTGACTCTCTTCTGCACTGAACTATTTTGATCCCTCTTTGAAAGCTAATGTAGGCAGTGGTGTGAGCATGCTGGAGAAATATTTCCTTTTATCTCCTCAACCTCTCTTCTCTCCCAACTCAAGGAAACTCAAGGTGTGGTGTAGTTGAGACAGTAAGTCACTGGGAAAATAAAGCAAAATGTCAGATTTAAGAACTTAGTTCAGGGCCTGTTTTTTTACTATTGTCTTGGTCCTTCAGTTTTCAAATAAAATATAATTTTTATGAGAAGAAGCTCTTTAGATAGCACAAGAAACTGCAACTCATCTTTGAACGCACCTCATAAAACCTGGGCCTACTTAATAATTCCAACTCTTGAAGGGCTATCATTATTGTTAATTAGCCGAGTTCCTTCAGCTGGCTTCTAAAATTCCAGACAGAAGAGACAGTCAGCAAATCTAACCAATTCAAGAACTTAGGAGGACAATCTACAATAGTCTGAAATCTCTGTGTAGCCTTCTTCAAGGAAGGTTCCATTCCAAAAAAGAAAATCCCATAAGAATTCTAGTCCTGCTGTTCATGAAAAAACCCCAACACATTCATATTTTGAGCCTTTCCACTTGAGATTTTCTACTGCCTTACAGGTATTTTAAAGTGGGATTAGTACAACTTGTCTTGGATTTTCTTGATTTGAAGGAATTTGCTGTGAGCTGACATGAACTGCACTTTATTTTGCAAGTAAAATGTATATGTCAACTTCTCCTTGTGAAAGGCCACATGTAGTCACTCAGCAGAGTCTACTGATACCTTTCACTGCAAAATCCACATGATGGACTGGATCTTCTTTTACAGAACCTTTCCCAATGCAGCAAATTTGTCATCACTTCAGTGAAACGTTGTCCCAACCCACTGGGCTGATTCTGAAGATCTTTAAAGAAGATAATATTAAATTGTCCAAAGTAAGAATTGATGGGTATCTCCAGGCACCTTTCACTAAGTTTATGTTCTGGATTCACATTACAGAGCATACTTTCATTAAAAGAATTATTAGACCCAGCCTTAAGGCTACTATGGGAAAGTTTTGAAAGAAGGAATAGAAATTCACATCTCAGGTCTCATTATGAAATGAAAGACCTACTGAGATAAAAGTGACATGTAAATTCTTTCCCACACTTCTACACATTAATAGTATTTCTGCCCTAAGGATTTAAGGAAATATTTAATATTGCTTTCTACCATGACAAAGAATTATTTATTTTTTGTTTTAGATCTCTTGTTAAACAAACTGTCTATAATCTGTACATTTTCCAGTTCCAAAATGACCTTTTTTTAGCATAATGTTTATTAACAAACAATTGTTGTCAGCAGCCTGTGCAACTCCTTAGTAACCACAAAGACATTCTGTGGCAAAGTATCTAACTACTTCTATATTTGTTTTCTAGTTTCTGAGCATAAATACAAATAAAACAGCAAAGAATCAGTAAGAATGAAAGCAACAGCAGAAATAATATTCACCAAAATTGCAGGAGAAAAGTAGGGGCAGCAAAAATTCATCTACCAATACATTGCAGGAGATTGCCTTACTGAATGTGTCTGCTTCCATAAATACCAGAAATAAAGAGACATATTTGGTTTCTTCTTTTCTACTTTTGTTTTATGCTCTATGCCCTCATTCAGCATGTATTTACTTATCTTAGGTTGAGCAGTTACATTGCTCTGCTGATCAAAAAACCCTCAGGATATTACAAAGCATATTCTGATAAAACCTTTTCACCTTATGAAAGTATCTTCCAATTTTATTTTTTTTTTCTTTTCAAATGACGCATACATTCTCTAAAAGGTGGGATGGAAAATGAGGAGCCAGGGTGCATCTGCTTTATAACAGTAATTTTCATTATGGAAGAAAAACTTAACTCCTTGCCTCTTGTCTTCAGGAAAACAAGTGAAAAGTTTTGTTGCTTAACAGAAGATGCTATTTAGAGCACAGAATGTATTCCTAGTACTTATAAGAGTAATTCCAACAGATAGATAGCAAAGTCACCTACTGAATGACCTTACGTGAAACTCTGGAGCTTGTCTATACTATCAATATTACATTCTTGTTTGTATTGTGCACAGTAAACTTCACAGATATTTTCTAATCTCAAAAACCATGAGGAAATTCTTAACTACATGAAATTTCACAAACACTGTTTTGTTACACTCGATAGGAAAGGCTGACCTTTTTGTTGTCATAGTACAAACCTCTCCCTTGTCAGCAAACAAAAATCCATTATCTATTAGTAATATAGGGCCTATGGCACAGAGACAGGACTACTATTAACCCTTCTGCCTTGGTCCTGCATCCAGCCCAGGTCAAGCTTAAAATGGGACTGCTAATTTCTTCTGCACAGAGACCACATCTTCTTTTGTGTAAACAGTCATGACAAGTTGTTTAGGGTAAATTATACATAGCAGCAGAGGAAGCAAAAGAAAGAGATATGAAGTATTAATTCATTTATTAACTGTTTTTATTCCTTCTGATTAAATTTCTACTCTCAGTGATTCCATGGTCACCTGGAACCTGCTGCATTATTTAGCAGTGGAAGTTAGGTTTCCCACTCCGTCAGTGGCATCTTTTAGACAAAGCTGAACAAAGGCTTAAGAAATGCCCCTCTTATCAGCTATTTTGTTTTTTCAGCCTACTATTAATTCATAACTTAAATTATCGTATTTGCATTCCTTATGCTGGGGTTTCCAGTCCTTGAGGCCAAAACCGATCTCACGTCACAGGCAAGAAGTTCTGGGTCTTGCAGAACCCGCCAGGCAGTGTGTAGAGTAGGAGACCACAGCCAGGCTGGGGTGTGGGTGGGGAAGCTACACGCTGGGCCACTAATGAAAGATGTGGCAGATTCACACTGGGGATGTCTTAGCACAGCAACGGAGCTGAGAAGCTGAAAGGCATCACAGGACACCAGGCAGAGTTGTTGGTGCTAAGGCTCAGGCAGCAGGCCCCTGAGCGAACATCTAGGTAAAGAAAATTGAAAACAAAGTCAGGAATTTATGGCCTGATGCAAAATCCACTAAAGACGACGGAAAGATGTCTATCTAGAAGCTTTTGAAAACCCCAGATGACAGAAAGAAACGGGAAAGCTCTAGGGTTCCTAAGAATAAAAGGGCAACATCCAAGAATAAAAGGTAACTTAATGGACCTTACCAATGGCAATAAATGTGAAGAGGCTCCACTGAGAAAGTCGATGTAGAAATTAATATGGGACAAATGACAGAACCTTAACCAAATCTAGGATGAAAGTCTTAGGACAGTCAAGAGGAAAAAAAAAAAGATATTTCACTGGAAAATGATTCCGCATTTTGCCCTCTTACTTTGTCCCCATGACTCATAAGACAGTAAGTTTAATAGGGGCAGAAATTCAATGCAGGATGAATGCTGAGCCATATTTTAGCTCTTTGGGTTTGGGATCTGACCCATTTTTACTGTTTCACTGACTGAGTAGCCTGTGGCTTTTGTTCTTTAAAGCTTGATATTTGCATTTGGTGGACAATTTCAAATTGCTACAGTTATTTGTATAGTGGGCAAATTTCTCTTTTGTTTAGTGGCTAGTTTTCAATTGTTTTTTCAATTTGGTTTCTTTTCCCTATGGTAATGGGGCTTGACAGCATGATTCCCTCTTGGGGAAATTGGACATATGTAGCTTTTAATTTCTTCTGGAGAAAGAAGCATCTAAATTAAAAGTAGCAGGGTGTTTCTCACAAAAGGACAAATTTTCTACCCAGCTTTGAGTAACTTTGTGGCAGAAACCCTACTCCCTGCTGGGGAAAAATTGCCAGTGGCTCAGCACATTCCCAGTAGGCATGTCATTTTATCACAGTTCCCCGAAAATTCCCTTAATTCCACGCATAACAGAGTCACCATGGAGTTACAAGAGGATTCATGTAAGAGAGAAGGTCCCAGTCATGCCAATGAGAATATTGTTTGGGTGAACAGTTCATGGTTTGGCCTTCAAACGAGAATGATCTTTTAGATAAGATATTAATGAAACTCTGGGTTTGATTGCAGGGCCTCTTGTGTGGCCATGAATAAGGCTCCTTATTTCTCTGTGTCTCGTTTACATACCAGCAATGATTCCTTCTCTTGCAGAAGTGTTCTGAAGAGTTCATTAATATTTGTGAGGTATTTAAATGAAGAACTTACTGAAGAAGAAATAATTCAGGGCTGGGCGCCTGGGTGCACACTATTATTCCCAGCACAAAAGAAAACAAAACAAATCCCTAATTGATTCAGAGTGTTGAGGAAGTGTTCTTCCATTTTCCCCAGATGGCAAAAAATCTCAATGTATACAAAATATCAATAGGACAAGCAATTGTGCTTGAAGCAGAAACTTTGACGCTGTGCCTCAACTTAACCAGAACCATCTGCTCGGGCATGAACAGTAGTAAAAGACTTGAAAAAAACACAAAGCAGAGCTCATGCACGAAACCAGGTGATAAGTAAGTATCAGTAGAGTTCAGTTCACTGCAAAGTGACAAGAACAAATTTATCAGATGTACTCAAGAATAGGCGAACAGGTCCCATAAAAAAAAAAATCCTCGGTAAGTTTGACCCTTCAATTAATCACCGTAGTTCAGTGATGTAACAATTAACTGCAGCCTAAGTGACAGTCAGAAGAGCGAAAGGCTTTCTGTAAGATGAAGGCATAATCTGGAAAACAAAACTTATGAATTTGATCACCGGCATCTGCAATCAGAAAATAATGTTTGTAGTGCATTGCAGAACCAACAGTCAGCTCAATTATCAGGTTAGACAGAAGTTCCTTTGAAAATTTGGTTTACAGTCAGTTTGAAATGATGCACAGTACATGACCAGAGGGGAAAGCAAGAGATGTGAATTTTAATACAATGCTCAAATTTTGATGTGTTTATTACTAATTTCCTTTAGATTGTCTTCAATGCTTTAAATCTCCAGCCTTGAATGTAAAGAAAAAAGTATTTGTGGAGGTGAGGGAGCAGTCAACGTGTATTACAAAATAAAAGTATTTTAAGTTTAGGTGGATCCTCATGAGATGAAAGTGGCAAGCGAGCTCAAATGAGATGAATACAGAATCTGAATCACACAGAATTTACTTCAAGATTTTAGCAATACTGTCAATGTTCTCCAGTACATTTGATTTCAAGTAATATGTTTTATATTTCATTATTCTATTACATTAGAACAGTTACTCTACAATTAATAAGAACTGATTACTTTCTCTAATGAGTCATTGTTTACCATTGTAGACTATTAGTTTAGCTTAAGATCTTGAGCCTAAAAGCACAAATTTTGCAAAACACTTAAGGCAATCATAAGTCCATAGAAGCCTTCCGTATAACCTATTTTACTGACAAACAATTACATTTTAGATTGAAGAGGTGAAATGATTAAGAATATTTGACTTAGTTGCCATGACAGCATGCATTTTTCATCAGGCAGAGTGTAATTACTACAATTTCAATGATGTAAAATCAAGAAAGATGATAACAAACAGCAGAACCATGGAGATATTGCCATTGCAACCAGGTTGCCATGGCAACAGTGATAATAATCTCAGTGATAGATGTTTTCTCTTGCTCTTTCCATTTTGTACGGTTATAACATTCAGAGCCAGTTTTTACCACAGCTTTTTATAGTTTATTAGACTGTCAAAATAGTTTATGAGATGTTGTTGCAAAGGAAATGACTGAGTTCCGCAGCCTAATAAAAATGCCAAATACTCTGTTTACATACTGCTCCAGCATTTAACAAACATTAAAAAATTGTATGAAAAATGATTTGATATTGTATCTGTATTAATCAATTTGCAAGGCATAAGCTCTGTCACTGAAGGTCAAATGAATACCTTCCAAGCATTACTTTTAGAGAGTCCTTTTAAAGTTTATTCTTGACACCATGCTGCCAACTCCTTTTACCTGAGCTGTGCAAAACAAGCAGCTCACAGGAAATGCTTCATAATACTAGTGGATACTTAGCTAGAAAAATCATATTAATGATTTAAATAATTTAGGAACATTTATTTACTTGACGTCAAAGAAGTGGTCAATGCAGATTAAATAACACTTTATTTACTGAACCTGTACCCTAGGCAGGAGTTAATGCAAAAGAAGCAAGATAATGTGTGCGTGTTTTTTATAGATGTGTGTAAGCATACATACACACAAAATACTGCGTGCATGTGCTATTTCATGCAGTATGTCTGAAGTGTGCACAGGAAGACAGAGGATAAATAACATCTTTACACTGTTCCCTCCTACTCTATAGAGATATCAGAAGGCATTGATTAGTAGAGGAAGCATTGAGGTTTGCCTCTGAAACAGAAACAGGCCCCCTTTTTTATAATGACTGACTTTCTAAATCTGAAACAATAACTCCTAAGGGACAATGTAATTTTAATGGGAATTTTTAGAATTCTTTAGAATTTCTTGCAAAAGAAATAGTTAAATATCTGGTTTTATTTTTCGCTTTTTCTCCCAAAGCTTAGCAACAGTCACTGTCCATCTTAAAAAATAATTATGTACATATTCTGAGAAATAAATACATTTAAAATCTGAATAATGCCTACAAAAAATTATTGTTCTTCATTGAAGTTACCCCAGATTTATATCCATAACTAAAAGAATGGCTAGGACTGCAGCTTTTCCTACCACCCAGTTTGACCATCTGCCTTATGCATTTGCCCAGCACTGAGACCTTCAGTACAGAACAAAACCCAGAGAGAGAAAGGGAGGGACTCGTGAAATGTTGTGGTTACACAGGAGGATAATGGGACAGGAAGATACAGAAAGGACATGAACGATTATGACCTGCTTTGAGGGGTTAATGTGGATTTGGGGACCAACACAGGAGACTGTTGCCATAATACCAAGACACTGTTGACTGATGGCATCAGTTTCACTTATGCTGCTCCCCAAAACTTTTGTGTTAAGGAACACAGCTCCTGCATCATTTGGACCTGGCTCTGCTCATCCCGTAACACGTAGAGGCCAATGTGCATATTGTATTTCCTCAATGAAAATGGATTTGTTTCCATTTTAGAGAACTTTTCACAGGTTCTAAATTTTTCTACAGTGTTTGAGACAGCTATGACCCACAGTTATCAGGCACTCTTCAATCTTGGTTATCTCTTTTGAAAAGAAAATAAAATAAAGCAAAAGTACTGAAAAAAGCCAAATAGAACAAAAAAGCCAATAGAACACTACTAAGTTCTACTGACTGCTCATACTTTTGGTGCTTTTCATTACTTTTGATAAATTTTACAAATTTTAACTTATGCTTGGAGGAAAAGAAATTAAGAAATATCTATCTACCCCAAGCCAAATAAGAATTTAAATGTCTACACCTCATTACAGTTAATGGATAACATATGTTTACATTTGCTATGTTGCTTGGAAAACTTTTCTGTAGATGTTAAATGAGTAACAAGGTGCACGTGTGGGTAAGAGAGGATGAGAAGGAAGTCTGGTCTCCAAGAAGATCCACTATAAAAGTTGACAAATGATATGCATTCATAATTGTAGACAAACTCAGAGATGTTTTAAGACCTACCAACTTTGTTGAGACTACAGGACCAATTCTAACCGCATATTTCATATAATGTCTTCAGTTCAGTTTTATCAGATTCTGAGACTGGAGCACATTTTTTTTATATTAAAAAATTTTGCAGTGAGAATGGGATCCTGGTATTCAAATATAATTCCTTTCTCTCAATTTCATATTACTACCCTTAATTATGCTTCCTTGCAACTAAATAATTTAGGTTTAAGCCTTGCTGTTGAAGATCAAACACTTGTAGCTCAATTTTCTTTTTATTTGTGATTTAATTAAACTATATGCACTAGAAGACACAGTCAGCTTAACAGAAACTTTTTGCCTGAATGTCCTTTTACTTTGTGTTCTTATTAACACTAAATATAAATTCTACCAAAAAAAATCCCCCGAAATGAATTAAATAAAAAAAAAATAATTGGTAGGGTGAGTCAAGGGAAAGAGTAAGAACAGTTTAAGCTACTTTAATTCTTTATTTGAAACTAAGCGGTTTTCAGGATGGTGGCATCTCTTTAAATAAGCTTCTTTCCCCAAAGATGCCCATTCCTTCCAGCCAACTCACCATTTCTGCTGCTGTTCTTTAAAGCTCTTTCCAGATTCATGGTGTCTTTTTTTTGATAATGTGCAGCCAAAAAAACCCACCACCATGCAGGAGTCTAACTGGGATGACACAGAAGCTGCAGAGATACTGTTACTTGCCTCCTCAACCATATGATGTCTTTGCGCACGCAGCCTAAAATTGCACTGCCCTTTTTCTGGCAGCTGTTACACATTGCAAACTGATGAATACTCTGCTGTCCACAGCTAATCTCTTGTGTTTCTTGTACCATTATTACTTTCCAGGTTTGTCTCCTTCATCAAATGAACATTCTTGCATTATGTCTGCCAAACGTTATTATACATCATGCCAAATTTAATTTTTTTTTCTTTTTTTGTTTATACAGTTACAGAACACAGTGCTTTTCATATATTTCTCCTTGGCCTCTGAGGTGTTTAAACTTCTTCCAGTCTTTGAATTTCACTAATAGACCTGACTACTAACGACTTAACAAAAATTATAAATAACTTCCAGTGATCATCAATCCTGCTCGTGCCTTGCTAGACTTTCTTCAACTCAGTGCATTCCATTCATCATTACTCTGTATTTATTGCTTTTTTGGTCACTTTTCAGATCTCAGAACAGTCTTTCTTTTTGAGCTTAACTACATTCTCAAGTCTTATTTGTATCAAATGCTAGGTGCAAATGCTAGGTATCACCCATCCGCCAATTTTGCAGTTTGAAGAAAATAAAGAAAGAATGAAAAAAAAAAAAAAAGTTCATCTGGAAAGCCATATGCTTGAGACTTGCCTTGTTCTTTAAGTTAAATTTCTTATGAATTGGGATTATGTTGGAGATTCTCAGATCTTCTGTTCAGAATATACATAAAATTTCCACTAATTGTAATGAACATTAATTACTGTCTTTAAGGGTCTGCCTCTGCTTTCTGACATGGCAGAAAATTCAGCGCATGTTGCCTATCTTTCTATAGACAACCTCTTGTAAGGCACGTTCTTGAAGATTTCAAATGGTGAGAGAGCCTTTTCCTGGTTTTCCAGACAATGGATGAATTGCACTAACATGAATAAACAGAAGGAAATGTAAACACAGAAACAGAAATTATAGCTTTGCCACTTTATTTTTTGCGCTGAATTGAAAATTCAGAGACATTCTGCAAGCTTTAAGAGTTCCTGAGTGCACAGATAGTAAATCGGATTGATCGCCTACAAAAGAAGCTGCAAGAGATTTCCCAAGAATGACCTGTGTGCCGGGGAATGGGATAACCCTCTGCCCCTCTGCCCCTCAGGTTTTGGTGCTGATTGTCAGTTTTGGAGTAGAGATGAAACAATTCCTTTTGCTGGGTGTCTAAGTCATTGCTGCTTTTGAATGGAATTGCATTATAGAATATGGGATTATCACTCCCAGCTTCCCTTGAAAAGGGAAGGAATTGAAAGTACTGAGTCTCAAGAAGCAGCACTCTTTTTCAAACAGAGGAAATGAAGGTTCCTGAAAGAATGACACAAAGCACTGACAAAAAAGTGTATCCACACCAAAATGGTGATAACAAAGTCTGCAGGGTGCTCTGAGTTGCCCCACTGTGGAAGCCTCCGTCCTTGCCTGTGAGAGCCCGCCAGAAACGCTGATGCTGTTTTGCAGAATATCCCCCACCTACATAACGCTGTGAAGAAGAGGTGCTGTTTGTCCAGGGCAGTAAGCGATCCCTCGGACTCGGTCGCTATGCTGACAACTGATACACCTTGAGGCATTTTAATCTCCTGGCCACGGGCCAACACCTTGCTCCATCTAAATGCAGGACACATCTGCTTATGGCGGTTATGTGACAAAACCTGAGTCGCAGTAATCGAGTAAGATAGTGTTGCTAAAGAGCTTATGATGGAATTTCTTTTTAGACAGAATTTCATCTGTAATTAAAGTTCCCACCTGTCCCTTCTTTTAATTATACCTGATGTCTCTTGTCCCACAAAATGCTGATATATGGAACCACTTATTGTCCTCATTGAAAGATTAATTAATTGTTGCCATTGCACGTAATCTCATTAGGAACATTGCAGGAAAAAAAAATCCCAATTGAGTGTGAATAGAAATCCTAAAATGTTATAGGGGAAGTTCTCTGTTGGTATTGAGCACAGTATCATTGAGCAAAGCATTGCTGATGTCATCTATAAAAATTTATTTGGAAAAGTATACAAGCCAAGTACATTCAGAAATAAGGAACCAATATGCTGAAATGTGTTTCAAAGCCTTAGTAGATGCTTTGCTATCATTTTCCTGAATGAAATTCTTCTTCCTACCTGTCTTTTCCTGCACCACTTAAAACAGATGAAGAGTGGATGTTGGCATGAAAGACCTTGTGATGACCCTCTGCACCAGAGAGAATTTTCCTCCAAACAATATCTGGATGATTTTTAAAACAGATGTGCAAGTCTTAAAACCCTCATCCCAATTGCCCAAGATGTAGAAGCAAAACGAATTAAAATATAGATTGAAAATGTCTTTTGATATTAAAAATCATTTTCTGAGGAACATTTTAGAGCAATTTTCTGTCTTATGCATTTTATCTTGCCACTTTTCCAATTGACTATTATTTCCTTGCTCTCATGTGGATATATCCTGAATAACATTCTGGAGGATATTAAGCCATGCAACAGTAAGAAAGAGCTCAAGGAAACTATTGCAGCTTAGTCTGCCTCTCACTCTACTTTGGATTTAAATGGCCATGGTATTTAATTTTCAGGGATCCCAGCTCAAATTTCTTCTTCCAACTTACAGAAACTTTCCGCGCTTTCAGTCTGGTAGCCGCTGTAAAATCATGCATACCAATGCTTGTTGCCAGCGTATTTTCAGGCACTTTGTCTTCACTTGTTAAAGTTTCTGGGTTTTTTTTTCCCTTTGTCTTTCTATTGGAGAAAAGGAAATGCATTTAAAGCACAGCCCACAGAAAGTCTTCTGCATTGGGATTAAATGCGGTCTGTTCCCTTTTGTGATCTTAAACCCCCTGAATACTTGATCAGATCTATCAGTTATGCAATATGCACATTTTTTGCAATCTTAAAACCCCTGAATTCGAACAGATTTAGTTGAACTGTTCTTTTAAAAGACCCCAAATTATTAAAACTGCTTGCTGTGTATTTTTATAAGAAGGTTTTAAATTTCTCATTACTGATTTTGCAAATGATATATCTCTAGACTCTTTTATGTAGCATGAAAGCTTTGTTATGATTTGATGTGTTTTTCACTATCAAAGGTTACCTAGGACAACATACATTTTGCAAAGTCTAAATTACTTTCTTTTGAAATGATATAAAACAACAAAGAAACAACAAATGGGTATCATACAGGACAGGGCAATCAGCCTTTTAGTAGCACTGCATGAGTCACATTTGAATTTATTTCAGTGACTGTTTTTCCTGTTGCTGCTACACGTATATTTGGAGATTACTTGTGCTGTGTGTCAGTAGACCATGGATGTAAGTATGCCAAGGGCATCTAGGGAGCAATTTTCAGTGATCATATACCCTTTGCTCTATCCCAGCAATCCGGGATGTCTGTGACATCTTCTATTCTCATGCTGGACGTTTCTGTGGGATAAGTGAGCACTTCAATACTTCTCCAGTTTCTGTAGAAAGCTTCCAAGCAGTTACACTGAGGAAAAGGAAAAAAAGGAATAGCAGATGAGAAGAAAGAGAAGAAAATGGGCATGAACTTTTCTGATTGCAAAATTTGCAACATAGAACACACTACAGAAATACTGTAGTAGTAATCAGTTGGCCATGCAACCTCTGAATTACATGGATGCAAATTCCTCTGACTGTTGTCCGTCCTTGGCTATTTCTAGAAGACAAAACATTTCTGATTGCAGGATGAACATTTCTTCTGCCTCTGAGACACTCAAAAGTCTGTTCTCATCCAATTGAATTATACACACTGAAGCACTGAAATTAGTATTTTCTTACCTTGAGGCTTCTACTAGAAAAATGGAGTACATCCAGGGTATGGATACATCCAGGAAGCAACTCAGGTCACCTCAGACTCAAACTGTCATTTTAAAGGTCTTGATCTTTCTTAGCATAGATTAGGTTGGGTTGGGCTGGTTGTTTCTGGTTGGGCTTTTTTTTGCCGGCTGTCTGCAGTCTGGATAAGCACTGTTACTGAGGAAACACTTTGGTACACATTTCCTTCCAGATTTTTTCATAACTTAAAGTTCTACACACTCTGTAGACACAGAGAAGCTAAAATATCAGCATTGCCTAGGGAGAAAATCATTGCAAAATAAAGGAGTAAGGCTAAAAGGGGGATGGGGTTTGTTCATCACAGGAGCTTTGATTTGCAACAAATGTTGCGAAAAAATACCACATTCAAACATTTTGCATATAATACCTATTTCCTCACCCAAGCCTCTCCTTATCATGGTCATGGCTTCTTTCTCTTCCCACAACCTGTTCCTTTGTCATGCGCACCTGGTAGCATAAGCTGTTTCTTGAACCCGGCTTAGGACTTTGCCCACACTGAGCCTAAATTATTTAACCTGGAGAAGGATCAGCTGTCTTCAAAACTGCCAATGATTTTGTAAACACTTCTATGCTTGAAGGCAGAACTATCTGACTTCAGCTTCAAAGCCATTTGCTCACGATAAATTAAAACAATGCACTTAAAGAGCCTCTTCATTAAAGCACTGGAGAGTAAAAGTTCAATTTAAGTGACACGTTTAACTCTCCCTCTGCTTTAAAACTTCTATTTGTGGCTGATCTCTTCCCAACTCCCGCTGTTTATTGTACTAAATATGGTATAGAGATAAAACCATATTCCACTCCATAGGCTTTTTCTAAGATTTCCCCATGCAGCGGGAGGTAAACAGAAGAGTTGGATAAAAAGAATTACAAGGGGGTGTTATTTATGTATTAAAATATGTGGAAGAACAGGGGAACAAGAAGAATACACTTAAAAGAATTGAAAAATGAGCTTGACAAGAAAGACATGATTCTTTAAATATTTTTGCCAATCTAAATGTTGGAGATAAACTCCCTTTTCAAAGAAAAATGATACTTAGAGACATTTTTCTTTCACAATAAAATAAAAATAACCTGTGGGAGGTGAAAAGTTATTGTGGAAAAGCATAACTCAGAGTTTGTGAGAAACTACCCCACTCAGACAAGGAAGAGGGAAGCTGTTTATCAGACACTAAGTTGGGGGAAGCATGGAGAAACTTCACCTCAAAAATACCATAGAATCAGAATACTTTGGGTTGGAAGACACATTTAAAGGTCATGTAGTCCAGATATTGCAGTTTTCATAAGAATGATTCACAGCATTCAGGATTTAATGTAAAATGCCACTATCCTCTTTCCAATGACCTATATCTCTACATTATATCCTTACAATCTAGTTTGCTGACCTAAGATGCTAGAAGTTATAAACTAGCATGTTCTGAAGTAAGCAACAAGAAAGAGGAACTTCATTTTATGTGGTCTTACTTTTATTTTATTTTATTTTATTTTATTTTATTTTATTTTATTTTATTTTATTTTATTTTATTTTATTTTATTTTATTTTATTTTATTTTATTTTATTTTATTTTATTCTATTCTAATCACTCAGAGTTTCCCAGTTAGCCCAATCCTTTCCATGGGTTCAAGGAGGACCCTCCATTGCCTGAGTCACTCATTACTGTTTTCATCTTATTCTAAGTCACTCATCACCAAGATGAAAACCACTCAGTGTCTTTTCAAAATTTTAAAAATTTTTAAATATTTTTTTGTTTGTTTGTCTTTTGAAAAACTATGATCATAAAGTCTTGTACAAACAAACAGTGTCTGAAATTCTACTTTGTAGGTTTTTTCTAAATATTATCAATTGATCCATTTAGAGCAAGAAAATGCTCAGACCTCAGAAGGAGTGCTGAAGTCAGTAAAATCCAGTCTGGCAAAACCAGAACTGTTTTTCCAACAGCACTAAATAAGATCCCACAGGTAGGGGTTTGTATATTTAGAAAGGTTTTAAGCAAAAGATCCAGCTATTTGCATCTCTAAATGAGTTTGAAAACCTGATTGCATACTATAGGAGAAGAGAGGCTTGATCTCAGATAGTTTGACTCCTCCACTATTCCACTCACTGGAATACAGATCTTCTGAGCTCAGTAACCTCTCTTAGGAGACCTTAAATCTTTGGTTCTTATATCTTCTGGTTAGATATTGTTATGTATTATTTTGTGCAGTTATTATTCCTGCAAAATGGCTTTGGCACTGTGTTGGCCTGACTTCAAGGATTCCTGCTGTTCATTGAGGTGGGGAAGCCAGTAGCTGTACATCTTTGTCTTGCCCAATCCACAAGGATATGCATCA
>VZTA01025034.1:0-58231 GCA_013398855.1 Mohoua ochrocephala | reverse complement strand
ATGTGAAGTCTGAAAACGTAATTTGGATTTAGGCACATAACAGGACTTCAGTCCTCCTGCTAATCTGTAGCACCAGAAATAAGCAACACAAATTAAAGCAAAGAAATGAAAAATGACACAAACTCACGTGTTTCTTGTTCAGCATTCTGCAGGATACAAGCACTTGCTTTTAATCATAATAAACTCTGATTGAAGAACAGATTAGCCTACTTCTGTTATCCTCCAAAAACCTAAGAAATAGCATAGCACTCAAACTACAGAAAAAGTATGTAATTCTGTTTATCTGACTTGAAGTTAAACAAAGAAACCCCATGCATCCATTAAGAAATTGGCTATGTACTTANCTTAGCCCTGAGAGCCAACATATATTGGCCCAAATCTTCAGGTGTGACCTTCTCATTTTTTTACCTTTGTGTCAGTGCACTTGTATGCAAATGTTAAACAGTTATGAGTTTATCCTCTAATTGGGTCTTAGGCAGGTTAATCTGCTGTGATTTAGCATCATTTCCCTGTCTTGTTAAACCTTGTGTTCCACACACTAATGCCTTTAATGACATGGATGCGTGAATGCTGCCCTCTGGGTACGTGTTGAAGTTGTAGTTTCCCTCTGGTCGGCATTGATCTGATTGCTTTCTATATCGACTGATCATATATATGTTTGTTCATATGATTCCAGAGCTGAATTCTATCTACCTGTCTGCTTTTTGTCATTGATCTGACCAATCTCTTCATGACTTTTGTGTGCAACAAATAGCGTGGACGATGAGCAGCAGAATTTCTGATTTACGCAAAGGTTTTCAGACCTTTGGAACATACCTCATAAAATTAATGGCAGTGAGATATCTAGTCTATAATAATGGCTTGCTGAGATAACGCATCATCAATTTTGCTGCTTCTTCTTGAATGCTATCTATGTGTTTACGGTCTCTCAGGAATCTCTCCTACAAGCACTGCTGTCAGTTCAAAAGGTATTTGGTCTGGCTGTGAGTAGCAAGACCTTCTCAAATTCTTCAGAGTCCTTATTGACCTAGTTCTTTTCTTACATGACTTTTGATCCAGAAAAGAAAGCTCAGACTATGGTGTTTTGGAGCTGAGACCAATGATTTTCAGTGTTTGCAATTTTTTTCTCTCCCTTTTTGGTTCCGCTGGGTTTTCCAGTTGATCTTTGGATAACGAATGCCGTTCCCAATCCAGAATGGAAGCATATGTTCTTGTTAATGATTTCAAAAACTGCAGTTGCATTCTTTGCTTAGGGAATGAAAATCATGATAGTACTAAAAAACCTCCTGTCTGCCCACTTAAGATCTCTCATTTCCGTGAACTTTACAATATATGAATAAAACATATTTAATTCAAAGTGAGAATTATAATTAACATTGAACTGAATACATTTTCAAAGTACTCTGGAAAGAACTTATAATCATTTTAAAAGTGTAGAAATTTGATAACATGCTTTTAATGTTTCAACTGTATAAAAGCATCATTCTCTGAAGGAAAACATCTCTGAAAGTATGTGCCACCACTTGAAAAAGAAAAAAAAAACACATTTTAATACTTCGTAGTAATTTTTCACATGTAAAAGTTCAAAATTTGAATGCAAGTTTAAAAACTATTCTTCAATGACTTTTACAAAATAAACTATTTTTTATCACAAGCAATGTACTAAGTCAAATTATTGAAAAAGTGGGCTAAAAGGCATAAAAAGACAAAAATAGCTAGAAGTAGCACAATCAAATGTGGCTGTTAGAAGAAAGATTGGTCGCTAATTTTACTAATTCCTTTATTTATGGTTTTATACAAGCATCATATATGAAACAGGCCATTCTCATTGGAGACAGATGACACAGGTAAGGATAAAACATGAGTCAATACACTTTTTATAGGCTTTGAAATGGGAGTTCATATATGTGATAACTTCGTAAACTACAGGTTTTTTTAAACAACATATCTGATATAGAAATAATATTACAATGTAACAATAATAGAATAACACATTAAAGACATTATTTTTCTAACTTTGAATGCTATTATGCAACTACAGAGATTTGTGCCAAATGAGTTCAACTACCTGGCATGAAGTAGTGGCATGGCAGGTAATATCCATGTTGAACTGAATATGAACAAGTGCCAGTGATGGTGAAATATACAAACCACTGGAATATTTGATACACTGTTTTTCCTCACATATCATAGCCTTTTAATACTTCACTCTTTTAGCAACACAGGTTTCCACCATGATCGCTTTTTAATAGAGGAATAAACAAAACTCAGGCTCATCATAGTAGAAATAATTGCTACAAGCTAAAATTTCTGGGCATTGCATTAACATTCAAAAAAAGGCCTTCTCATGAGATCTAAACATAGCATTCAAAACATGGTACCTTCCAATAGCTTGCAGGTGCAGAGACCATCTGCACAGAAAAAGTCACTGGCTGTGGGCCATTACAATGTTACCATACAATATCTGTCACTAAATTACAATGTCATATTGGTAATATATTTTCCCCACATTTGTGAACTTTAATTGTCTGTTTGATTTCATATGGTAATATTTTACAAGGAAACACAATCATGAGAGCATGTACTGTAGATGCATAAGTAATTTAAACAGTCAAGCTGGATTATTTTTAATGTTCAATATTTAAATTTGGGTTGTTTGCAACTTTACAGATAAAACTCGGGATGTATAAAGCTCTGAGGGTTAGAATATAATGCATTCAGTGTTCATTCATTCCAAGAATAATAATTGTCATAAGCAGACAAACAAACAATAGCTCAAGTAAACAAATGGACAATAAAAAGCACACTGTTCTCACTTCCAAAGTTGCCTGGTGTGCAGAACAGGGTTTTTTTATGTCTAAAAAACCCAAAATACTAAAGAACTCATATCTTTACAAGAAACATTTCAATAGTACAAATTCAACTTTCAAGTAAGTGCTCAGAAGATTATACAGTTCTGCTAGGATAAATGCAATCACTGAGTTCAGCAATGACTCATTATTTCAGCTTATCATGTGTAAATCATAATGGGTATGCACATCTTGTTCAATAAATAGCACCAAATAGACAAGCCTTATCACTCATTTTCTACAATACAGATTCCTTTCTCTGAAACAGTGAAAACCAGCCTCACTCATGATTCACTCACGAGGAGTTTATTCTGTAGTTACAATCCAGCCATTTCAATAGGGGTCAATGCTTATGACTCAATTTCCTCTCTTCTCAAAATCAGTTTTTACCTCAGCTTCAAAGCAAGAGACACTGGTTAAAGTTTCGTCAGTATGCCAAGACACATCTGCAGACATATATGCAGCTATGTAGACATCCCTGCCCATATATGTGTAAATTTTAGCAATAGGTTGCTGGTTTAATACTCTACCTTTTAGTACTGTTGAATTCACCACGAGGAGAAACTATATATAAACAAACAAACAAAAACCAGAAAGGCCCCACAAACACACAGCCCCACCCACCCCCTCCCCCAAAAAAAGGAAAAGGAAAAAACCAAAAAGATAAAGGAAAGACTAAATATTTCCTTTTCAGTAGGTAGCACACTGGTATGGGCTGCAAAATTCTGTGTCCTACTCATAATCTGGCAGGAGCTCAACTCATGTTCATAGATACTCATCACAGCTGGTAAATGTGGCATCAGTAATTGCAAGGTCACAGTCACAACACTATAATCAACATTCTGTCATCACTTCCAATATAGAGTGGTATTTTCAAGGTTTGTAATCTTTATAAAATTAAAATGTTATCTAGAAGTATTATGATGTAAATGTCTCTAGCATTAAAGTTTGAGCTTTTCTATTTTCGGGATTAAAAAAAGAAGTCTTCCATTCTGCTTCTCTATGAAAGCAGGAATCCTTTCTAACTTTAGGCAATGATTTCTCCTTATACTCCTGTCTTCCCTCACCTTGAAGATTTTATAATAATGAAATGTGGCAAGTACTTAATCACCATTATGTATTTAAGATTTTGAAAAATAATGTTAAAAAAAACCCCCAAAACAACCAAAAAAAACCAACAAAACAAAATCCAACTGAAAACTAAAATCTTCCTGCTGCTTTCAATTTCTGAGAACTGATTAAATCAACTGATTAAATTATTGGTTAATAATAATCAATATTATGGTACCACAGAAGTAATTTATCTTGTCTTTCTAAAATATGTGGCTTCATGGGGAGATAAGGTACAGATCCTGAAAGGTGCCCGGACATATTTTGCTATAAAACATACAGGATATAGATAACAAAAGCTAGAAAAGCACTGTAAAGTCCCAGGACAACTTGCTGTTCCTTCCCTATGACTTAAGCTATGTTTTCCAGGTAATTGAAAATGCAAAGAAAGGAATTCTTGCAGGTACTCCTAGACTCAAATTCAGTAAAATACATAAATGGTAAAAAAAAATAGATTACAATAACTTTCCCTGAATTTTTGCAGAGAGGCTTTTGGTTTTTTCTCATTCTTTTTTTCCCTTCCAAGCAATCTCACAAACTAGCTTCCCAGTCCTGTACTTGTTCTTCTAAGGGAAATAAACTGATCCATCTTTGTATTTTAGGAATGTTTTTGTGCTGACCTACATTGGGTAGAGATTAACACAAATACATTTCTTCATGCACTTTATAATGTCCTTATTTTCACATGTGAAAAAACTCCACCCTACTATAAGTGTCTTATAGACAGAATCAATAGAAACTGTTTAACTCTTTTGGGATACATGCTGCATCTGAAGAAAGGCAGATACCTTAATTTTCCCCTTCATTCAACAGGTCAGTTGCACAACAATTTCTATAGGACCAAGTGGAAAGCTGTAAAAGCAATGGAAGAGAGGTTCAGGGAGCCTATGTACCTTTAGCTGGGTTAGATGCAAGTGGGCACAGGAATTTTTTTTTCTTTTTTTAACTGATTTAATGGCAGTGAAATTGTGACAGAAGCTTAGGGGCTATCCAAGAGAAAATCTTTATCTTTCCTGTTTCATTTATTCCACATACTTTCTCTAAGCATAGAATACCGGCTCTGTTGAAGATCCGACGGTGGCTTAAATGGATTTTTGCTCTGAGACAACTTTAGAGTTGCTATGTTTTTATGTGTATATGGAGTTTATAAACATATACTAAACGATGCTTAGCATTATTTCATTACACATGAAATACACATCTCAAATCAAGTGTTGATGAGAGCATACCTCTAGTCTGTATGTTTCAGTCAATTATATGCTTAGTTATATTCACTTGCTAGTATGATTTTCTTTATTTTTCAAAAAATATTATCAATTTTAATCTATTTCTCTCAGAGGCTTCTCTAAGAACCCCAGACCATACTAGAAAAGTTAAACAATAGATTGAAGTTTAGATGAGCAAAGAATTATCTTTTATTAATAATATTTAATAATATTAAGAATATTACTTTAATTGATAGAACAATATGTAGCAGAGAAGAAAGAGAAAGAAATATTTTAAGGCAAGGGATGCATCTCAGGGACCTTCATCAGAAGATACATACTGTCTAAATCATGCCAACTATTGACCAATACATTGGTAAAATAAGGTAACTCCTCATGAAGGCTGGCTTTGGAAGTAAAGAACTTGCAAACCAAGTTTTTAGTGCTGTTCTTTATCATGTTTCTTATGTTACATTTATTAGAAGTTAAAAGAAAAAAAAGAGGATGTCTCAAATTCTGACACCACGCACAGCTAAACCCAGAATGTATCCTAGCTCCTAATCACATATAAAATCAAAGTAGCTTTAGTGTGGTATAAATAGCTGTAGCTCAGTACATATTCATTATTTTAGGAAAAAACTTTTTCCAAAAATGAATACCTGTTATTAATTTAATCAAATTAATTGAACACACCTTCACCTTTTTTTCATATTCTATGTAAACATTCTCCTGAGAAGGATGAAATACAGATGGAATTGCATTTTGAAAGTGAGAAAAATACATGTAGATCCCAGGTTAAAGTAGAAAGTCATAAATACTTTCTTTAACGTACACGGTGAGATTTAAATTTGTTATTATTTTGTACCAATAAACACTCCACCCTGAAAAAAAGTAGAGCTCTGCCTCACAATTCACACTTTTATCTGAGATATATTCAGGGCAATTAATGAACTTAACACTAATTTTGTCTTGCATTTCTAATAAAAAGAGCTTATTTTTTGGAGGAAAAAATATTAAAATACTATTCAATCTTTATTATAGCTTAATGTTTTAATTCACGATGAAAAAAGGGAAAATGGAAGAGTCCTTCCCCTTGCTAACTTTTTGCCATTTAAATAAAAGAAGCTAACATAAAATAAACACTATATAATATTGTCTGCATGCCATAATTAGGTAGTACATTTGACTCTCAGCTACATCCTATTACAACCACCTATTACAGCAACCGAACAAATTTATTCTACAAAAGTCTTTTTTTGCTATGGCAGGAACCTTAATTGAGCAAGAAATGTTTATCTCTTCTGGGATTTAAAGAGTGAGAAGCATACTAAGTTTCCGATTTTCTCTGCAAGGCTCTGAAATATCCCATTTATAGGCATTCCATGTCCAAATTTGATATTGCTCTGACAAGTTACTCTGTACTTATTTCCTCAAAGATACATGTTAGATTTTTAAGCAGAATCACTGAATAAGCAGTATTAGCAAATTATTTTAATATAATTGCAAATATTTTCAGACAGAATTGTATTAATGCAATAACTACCAAATTGTAATACTTGTGATTCTACAGCAATTTAACTTCAAGTCAAAACTAGTTTTCTGAGTCTAAAAAACCCAATATTCAGAAAATTTTATATATTCAAATAAAAAGAAAATTTATGGCTTTCTGGACCAAAGGAGTTTACATTACCTCTAATCTCTCTGAAATACTGCCTGAGAAAGTCAGTATAAATATATCCTGAATGAAAACACAAAAACAGTTTAGAAAAACCCAGCAAGCATCAAAGAAGGAAGCATTATGTAGTTTAGTTTTATTTGAATCAGAACAACATTATTTTCTTTTCACTTTCAGAGTACTTTGCTTGTCTCATTCTCTTTTCGATAGGAAGAATATTTTATTTCTCCCTGAGATGCTACACTTTACTGATTTGCAAGGAAGGGATTGAGCTTGTTACATCGATTGATCTCTATCCAAGTACTTTGATGTTAGCTTTCAGAAAAAAAGAGGATTTTCAGTGGGAAAATGTTCTGGAGTCAATACATTATTATTCTATTTCCATAGATCCATGGAATCACGGAATGAAAGAGGTTGGGGGGAGCTTGTGGACATTACCTAGTCCTAACCCCTCTTCTCTTATCGAGGGGGAACTCGAATAGGTGGCTCAGGGCTGTGCCCACTCAGTTTTGAATACCTCAAGAATGGAGACTGCACAATCTCTCCAGGTGATCTTTTCAAGCATTTAGCAGCCCTAACAGCAAAATAAGTTTTTTTGATGTTTAAAAAAAAAATTCCTTCACTTGGATTTGTTTCCATTGCCCTCTTCTTCATGCTGAGAAGAGTCCAGCTCCATCTTCTTTACACCCTCCTTGGCTACCTGTATGTGTTGGTTCACATATCATCCCAAGGTTATCTCAGACGTAATACTGATATTATCTGCCTCCAAGGCACAGTCACTCCTTGATGAGTGAGATGTATGACTAAAGTCACTCAAGCTCCACCTAAATGTAAAGAAACAGTATAAAAGTAAGTCAAGAATGGGGAGAAGTCAGGGAAGATTCCATTGTAATTTCTGGCATCAGCTGATGGGCTGAACCTGTCTTCTCCCCCATAGGGTCACCTCTTGGCTAAGAACCATACTTGATGGGTGCTGAATTATTATCTCAAGCTAACTTTTGTTAGTGATTAGAGATGGTCAGTGTATTGCTTTGAATATGTTTTTGCAGTCAGATACTACCACCAGGAATCCTCAAAACTTAAGTTGTCACAATTTGATTAATAAAGAGTGTTATTCCATAAACTGTTAATGCCAGTCCTTCAACGGTGCTAGCAGTGACCGGCAGAGGGTGACATGCTCAAATAAGTGTGTGGAGACCCATGAGGAGGTGTCCCTGTTGGCGTGTGTCCCTTAATAAATCAGTCGGATTGCCCTTCAATCCAGCAGACTGTTCAGTGAAGTCCCTTTAACAGGACGCTGACAGACTGGTTGGGCACAAGGATCTCAGCTTTCCTGAGGCACCAACAGAGTAAATCAAACACAGAGTCTGAGGATGTCTCCCCTTTTCACATGACACCAGCAAAAAGAAGTATTTGACTCAAGACACACACAGGTAGATATGCCTGTATATGGCACCTGCTGTCATTAACTTTCCTTTCCAGAAAACAGGTGGATCTGTTGAGAATTTTATTTCTACAGTTCCATAATTCAAAAAAATCTGAAGTGGTTTGCTTTCAAACTTAAGTGCAAATTTCCCCTGGGATAGAAATTTAAATGCCAAGCCAAATTTCATCAAACAAAGTGGTTATGAATGCTGACAGGTGCTTGGCTATAGTGTCTGTGGGTTTAGTTGGATTTCTTTTACTTGGTGGGTTGATTTTTTTTTTGTGGTATTTTGTTTTGTGTTTGGGGTTTTAATCCTACATGAACATAATAGGAACTGTACAGTAAACATACTTGTAATTTTCATTTGCACTGAAAAACAAGCAAGGAAAAGACAGAAGACAGTAGATTTTTCTAAGCATTTGGATGAAAAACAGTATTAGCTTGGATATGAAATGGTAATAAATATGTAAATTATGTATTCAGAAGTCAAAAAACGTTTTCATTGTAATGTTAGAAATATTTTTAAGAGCATAGTACATCAGAAATATACTTTGATTTCAAAACTGCTTGTTAACATAACTTTACAGCTTTTGCTTCCTATCTTATTTATCCCATCTATTAGTATTTCTTTATTAGCCCCCCCAAAGAAGTTCTCTGAACATTTTTTTGTTTTCTTCAAAAATGTAGATATTTTAATTCTTAGCCTTTTGATTCATCTCAAGAAGTTTTCAGCTGAAGCTTTACAGATCAAGACATCTTTGTGCACCTAAAAGCATCCATTGCACTGAAATGTATTCAAATAAAATTGCGAGCCCTACCTTGGAGACCCTTGCAAAATTTCATAAATATCAATGAGGTCAATGGGGCTTCAATAACATCTGTGCTTTGAAACAGTATATAGATATCCATGATTGTTTACCTTTAATAGTAAATATTCATTAGATCCATGTTTTAAATTACCTGTATGTTATAGTATGTTTATCGCAGAAAATAGGGATTGGTCTTACCACTTCATAGCAAGATTAATGAGAATTCGTTGTGTAAAAGGTGAATACTTTTAGAATTGCTTCAAATATAGGAATAATCAGGGTTAAATAATAAAAATATCTTTCTGGATTCTAGTGTTTAGATCTTCCATTTTAGGGCATTGACTATTGAATATATCTACATTCTGTGGTTCTGAAGAAACAATGTTCCTTCTAAATCTGGCGAGACAGCTCTTGTGGAGCGCCTTGTCCTGACTTTTCTTGCAAATGAGCAGTTTATGTCTGCATGTTATTATCGCTGCATTACATGGGCTAAAGGACACTCCCTTCTTTTCTCTCCATCTTGCTGCTGGCAAGAAACAACGCAGTCATTTGCCATTAGCCTGAATGGAGACATGAGGCTGTTGTGAATGACTAATCAGCATCCAATAGCAATCAGAATGAAAAATGTTGGCATACATAAATGCTGACAAAGCAGCACTCAAGTTTAGAAAGTTAAATTAGCATTTCTGTTGAGATAACAATATGACTTTAAAAAAAAATACTTTATGTTAACAAATGTTGCTTACAGAGAATTCATTTTCAACACAGAGGATGATCTTCTGTGTCCTAAGATAGGTGACGTCAACTCTTTTGCAGAGGTATAAACTCTGGTTTCTAAAGCATTCCCATAGACTAGCTTAGACGAAATACCAAACTTTTAGATACCAAACCTTGTGAAGTGAGATCGCTCCTACTTTGACAATAAAAATAATCAAAAATTACATGAAAAATGTACTGTGTAATATTATAAAGAAAATTAATTTGAGGGAAACAAAGAAAAGGTCATAGAAAACACTAAGGAACAAAACCAACCATTTTGGTAGCAAGCTGGAAAATTTAGTTCCTGTTTCTAATTTATTTACTTCTTGGCTTCTTGCACACCTTTTTCTGGCTCATTCCTTTCCAAAAGCATTTCCCCTTGTTATAGGAATGTTCATGTGTCAATTCCCTTCTGATTTTATCATTGCTGCCACTTCTCAAATAATTATCCTTGTTTTGGCTTAGTGTGTTGTTTTCCTTTCTAAGAACGTGCTGTGGGGGCACAATTATTATTATTATTCATTATTTGTTAAGCTTTGATAATGGTATCAAAATAATAGAAAATATTAATACATAGTTTTTATCATTAGGGACTCAGCCATTGTCTAAGGAGGGAAATGCAGGCTCAAAATGTGCCAGATGATACAGAGTGTATATTACAGTATTTCTTTGGTTCTTATTCTGCATTTATAGTGGGTTTTAGGCAGGTCGTAGTTATGACACAGGAACTTAATTTTATCCATCATAATAAGCCAATGTATAGCATGTAAAACTTTCACAGCATCAGGCTTCTTCACAGCCTTTCTTCCTAAGACATGAAAGTGGTAAAACCAATGCTAATAATTCTTTCAGAAGATAAGCTTTTTGAATGAATGGCACAACTATGAAAACTGGAATTACATGGTTTTCAGAGTACCATAGAGTTTTAAATGGATTTCTGTAAATCACTTAAAATAAAAAAAAAGTATAGAAGATTTTTCCACACTTTTTCCCCCCCTCAGTGGAAACCCACTGTGAAATTTGATTGTAGCTGTTGATGTAGCTTGCCTTGATAATGTGAAAGCATATTCCTCAGACAAATATACCTGTCAGTTATTTTCAAAATTAATGCTATGATGTTTCATTTTAAATCATATTTTAATTTTAAAGAATTAACGGTACTTAAAAAGGAAAAAAAAATTATTTACGGTTTATAATAATAGGTACTTATATTTCAGTTAGAATGATTGTAGACGGGTTTTAGATCTTTTACCGCAACATTGTGTGTTTGAACTTGATGGCAACAATTTTTCTTTTTTGACTTCCATTTCATGTGCTGAAGGGAAAATGTGTGTCAGATACTATCTATTTAAGCTCTGTCTTTTCAGTCATATATTATACTTCTTTGAGTGACTAGATCAGATGTAAGTCACTGAAAAATAGTGGAAGTTGTGTTTGGTTTCAAAGCAACAAACAATATCTGATGGCAAAAAAGGTTTAGAGATTATATGTCCATTAAAAAGTGGCAAATGGAGAGAAAGGAACACTGCAAGGATTTGCTACAAAGCAATCAGTCCAAATAAACACATTTGGTGCTATTTATATGCTGCGGAGTATCTAACCTCTGCCCATTAATCCAAAAATATTTAATAAATCCTGTGTCACACCTGAAGAAGCTTTTCAGTTGTTTTAGATATCCCAGACTCTCTCAAACGCAATGAGGTGCCATGTTAATAAAGAATTTAATTGCACCCCGAAAGAGTGCTAAGAAAAAGAAGACACACTATTTATGTGGAAGACGGATGGGAAAACTTTTTAAGAATTAAGAGAGATATGCAGAGTTTTCTGCCAAAATTTAATGAATAACTTATGTCAAACCTGAAAAGCAAGACCTGTCCAGCAAGGATCAAATGTACAATTCTCTTATGTACCCTCTTTTTTTTTTCTTTTTTGTTTACCTTGAAGTTTTCTATATTCCTAATGCAGGTTATTTTCATAGACAGACTAAGAGAACATCATATTTGAATTTTAAACACCTTTGGTCATCTTTGAGGAGCTTACTAAATGAAACAAACCAAACATATTTGAGGATTTTTCTCCTTTTATTTTGAAGTACTTGACAGTGCACATGCTCAGCACTTGTCTAGAATTGTGTTAACATGATCTGTTTCGAGCTTCTCACAATTCCCTGATGTTTAAGCAACTGTTGCTTGATCTGTTATAGTTGAAACCCTGAGAATCACTTTTAGCAGAAGTCTGAAAGCCCAAGGTGATTCCTACATATCAAACCAGAACCATTTGAAAAAGTTAAGGATGGAGGAACCCATTGAGCAAGTTTCGAATTTACTTGGGAGCCAATGAAACAGAAAAATATCGTCATAAGAAAATATATAAAACTAACCCCAGGAAAAATATTCAGTTGGTCAGATTATTTCTTTATCCTTCTCTCAGTCCACATAACCATGATTCTATGTAATGTGTACAGTTAGAAAAAGCCAGATCCCATTGATCTGACCAAACAAGGAAGGAAGTCCGAAGAAAGCTCAAAAAGTGTACTGAAAAGAACAAATGAGTCTGGTTCAGAAACAAACATACGAAACAGAGGTTGCAGAATCATTTCCCTGAAAAGTTCTAAGAACAGACTCAACATTCCAGTATGGAACCTTCTTATATTAAGGTTCCTTTATAAAAGAGGATATTGTTTTAAGATATTGTTAACTGAAGAAAAGCAACTTGTGACAACAATTTCTACAGGAGCAGAGACTTGGATTTCATATCGATGGAGTCCATTCAACCACTCTGCAAAAGTGAGATAATCTGATATTTTATGGTCTGTATAATCATCTCCAACGACAGACATGGAGTACTAGCTCAGAAACACTGTTTTGCAGAGTCTATTTCTCAAAGTACAAGAAGGGAACATTACGAAAATTGGGAGCATTCTGTCATGTCTTACAAGTATAACATTTTAATTTTTTTTTTTTTTTTTTAACACGCCGTGTAAGAACTACAATGCACAAAGAAAGGTTAAAATAGTAAGATCTGGTCATAAAGAGTTTTAAATTATGCTAACAAAGCACCTGAGTTATGTCCTATGAAATCCACAGTACTGTATATTGCCGCGTGGGTGGCTGCTGGAGGAGCAGCTGCTTGTCCCAGAGGGGTCCTTAGCGAGGAATCCCCCGGCGGTGCCCCTTGGCACACTCGCTGGCTTGCTCTCTCTCACCCGTGCGATGGAAGCACGCAGCCACTCTCACACGGGGATAACTTGCCCAGGTGCAACCAGAGGAAGAGAGGCGGCCTCTGTATGGGTTTCCGATGGGTTTATTCGAAGGGTTCCAGGCATGGAAGTACCCAGAGGTGGAAAGGGAGCATTTCTGCTCAGGATAAGCTTATAAAGGGGTCCAGGAGGGGGTGGGGTAACACAACAACCAATGGGGGCAAGGAGAGGGAAGAGCAGGGGGCTGGATTACATCCTTATAGGGGATCTACATAGGATCACAAGATTTGATGGAAGAAGCCATTCTCAGAGAGTTAAGGGGGGATCTTTAAACCTTGGAGTCTGGCCACCAGCGGGTCAATACTGTACCTGGGCCTTCTGGCCCCCCGGCTGCCACAGCCGTTGGTTCAGTCCCTGCAACAGTACCGTAATTTAATTTCTTTGATGATTTTTTCTCCTCCTCCCACCTTCAAAAACAGCAGTGGATGTGAACCTACCTCTGCAAAGAACTGAAATGAAATAGGAAGAAAGAGTCAAAATTTGGAACAAGTGTGGAACTCTGAATTTTTCCTCTAAATTCTGAGTGATACTGGCCATAAGTAAACTATCTGACAGTTTAAAATGATATCGGATGCTACAGCTACAGTGGGAACCAGATCAGGGGTGTCTCAGATCTTTGCTTTTTCATTACTCTCCTTACCGAGTTTTGTTTTACAGTGCTCAGGCATAAGACTCCTTCTCTGCCAAAAGATGTCCCCAGAGTTTGCTTTCACAAACTCAAACTTCACACAACCCACACAGAAGAAAGAAGGTAGGTTTTTTTCACAGATATTATTGTTTTCACCTGTGGAGGCTAATGCATAATCAGGTGTTAGACTGCAAAAGAAATGAACATGTTCAAAGGAAAAAACAATTGTTCATAGAGAAAAATGGTGTTATGACTTTAGGAGTGATAGTGCCAAAAGCACATTTTGACATTTTTCCTCATTAGTGAAAATCAATAATGATGACATGGAATCACACCTCTCACTACAGTAAAATAGATTGCATAAAAATCTATTATTTTCCACGTTGTCATCAATCAACACATGACATCATTTGACTGTGTGTTCCTTCTTTACCCCAGAAAACAAACCTCTTTTGTCCACTTAACTTGTACAGCTGCTAAACAAGCTGTTCGTCTATATTTAATAAAGTAACCATTTGCTTAAACATCTTACCTGTGAAGAAAATGCTGAAACTACTTAACTAGTCTACCTTAGAATGGAAAAACAATCCAAATATCTTCAATACACTGACATTAGAAATAGATAATTTAGAGTTTAAGGAAATTTTGAACTTCAAGGAACTCAAGAAAATAATTTTGTCACTTGATGGGTGTCGTAGGCAACCCAGCATGTTATTTACTCCATATCCATCTTTGCCCTCCACCCGAAAATTGTTACTGTCTTTTTAAGTACCAGCACCATGGGCAAAATGTAAGGAATGGAGTGTTGCCACAGTTCCTTTTAAAGTCGGAGCCTGGAAGACCAGGGAGCTCTCTCTGTCCTGGCAGTTTTTGCTGAAGGCCAAGGTTCTGCTTGTATTTCATTTCTCCTTATTGGCAGAAAGGGATTGTATAAGACAAAGGGGGAGAACTCAGAGTGTTCCTCTTTAACCTGTTTTACACCAAGACAATGGGAAACTGCAGACCGGGGCTGGTATTTTTCACTACAAAGCTAGAAGCCATGGTTCTACAGTCATCTGCCTCTTCCAGCATGCCACTTTGGAAACATGCCTACTTTTCATTCAGCTGAACCTATACAAAGGACAGAATATTAAAGACATGCTGAAGGGGGGAAAAAAAAGAACATGGCTTTATTATGGCTTTTGATTTTTAAAATAGCATTACTTTATTTGTGCTTACCCTATCTGCTCCTTTACCACAGAAAAAAATTCCACATTCATGTTTGCCACCATGAGGTGTTTGATTTTCCCGAGTCTTAAAAAAAATTCCCCAACAAAATCGCGTGGAACAGCAACAAAACAAACTAAAATTGTTAACAGCCTGCACATTACTTAGGACGCCATAGTTATGATGGATGATACAATGATGACAGATGAGTCCTCACTCCTATTCTAAATTCTATCAACCACATAAATTAGTAATGTCATTAATATGATTACTAGCTGTTCACTCACCTTCTGCAGCAGCTGTTGCTTTTTTCCTGGCTGTGGTCCTTTGATTACTCCATCTAGCTGAGTATTAGAAGTCTGTATAGAACTTGCTTGCAGTAGGTAAAAATCTACAGTTCATTCGAGGAGAGAACTATATTAAGGAATCATTGATTACATTTTGGCATTTGATTTGCTCTTTAATTGGAAAATACGTGGGGTTCATTCTAATAGTGTCTAAAACTTTTGTTCATTTTTTAAAATTTTGGCTGGTTGGCTGTTGGGTTTTGGAGGTTTTTGTTTGTTTTATTTGGGGAGTGGGGGAGAGTTGTTTGGTTTGGTTTGGTTTAGTTTCGTTTACTTTTGGTTTTTTGCTATTTCCCATACGGTGTGCTTCATGTGGAGGTCTGTGACAGCTACTTGAGAAAAATGCACATAAATGTAAATCAGCCATTTGGTAGTGTCAAGCAAAATCATTTAAGCAGCAATTTTTAAAATATCACTAATGAATATTTTCTTCCGTTAGTTTCGTTTGAGCAGCTGAGGCAGACAGCATTCAGATCAGCATTTAGCTCTGTGAAACTAGCATATCAAAAAGCTTGTGACAGAGGCTGTGTCTCTTTGATCTGATCTATGATCCCATTGATAGTCCCACAATAAACAGCATTTAGATCCCCAAGGATTTCATTAAATGTATTGAAGATATTGTATTAATTAATTCTAAAAAATTCAAGAAAAGTTAAGGCCCTTTTTTTGTTATTCTTGCCATGTACCAATCCCATGGAGAGAAGCAGAAAATAAATTCAAGCTTCATTGAACTTAATCACTGGAAATATTTTGTGGGATCATGATCTAGGTTATTAAAGTAAGTGCATTCATGTTTATGAAGATTTTTGACGTCTTCAGTGGTACATAGATTTATTATATAATTCCTGATATTCTGATCCATAAGCCACACTTTCAATATTAGAAAAGTTTTGGACATTTTTAATTTCTCAGAAAAATTACTAAATATTGCATTGTAATTTATTATTGCTAAGACTAAATTACAGTACATTTATGCAATGTACTAGACATCATTTAGTAGCAAGTCATGAAGGATTGTCATTAATAGTTAAAACTGAATGACAGTGATCATATAGACAAAGTGCATGTCATGATAAAGTATTACTATTTTTTTTATTATTCTTTGTTAGACTTCACATTACTTTGAAAGCTCAAAACTTGACATGGGCCTGGAAACCTACTGTGAATTAGTAAGGTCTTATTCTTCAAAATAGAAACTCATGATTTTCAGCATAGAAGACATGTGTAGCAGAAACACTTCACTGGCTGAATATTTATCTCTGATACATAAAATCCATGCACATGCTCTAGAACAGAAATCGGCACAAGGATATTTCTTCTCATGATAATTCTTTAAGTTTCTCCTTGTTCTGTGAATGGAAGTTTCAAAATATGCTTTCTCAAATTGTTTAGCACTTCTAATCACTATTCACTTCAATATCAGAGACACTGAATGCTATGAAAATGAAAAATAAAATAACAATTGACAGTATGAAGAACATGAAAAATCCCCCTCCAACCCCTTTTTACTCTGGTCTACTTTCATTTGGTATTTCTCCTAGCACAATAATCATTTGGTAAGAATTTTTTTTCAGTCTGGCAGTTTTAAATGGAATGAAAAGCAAAGGTGAACAAAATCAACTATTCCATGTACTTCTTGCTAGTATCTCTTCACTCTTATTGGAACACATGACACTGAGATTCATTAAATCCCACTGAAAATTTTCTTAGAAATTATCTTTTTTTTTTTCAAGGGAACTAGACTTAGATTATTTTCCTATTTGGACACTTCTGGAAGACTGTTGCAATTCAGAAATAAATTAGAAGGACATTCATGACTATTAAAAAACATAAAATGCATGGCAAAGGACTATATTCTCTCTGTTCATCATTCTGAAATAAAGAAGCATATATTCTTTTCTTGACTGTGGTCTTATTTAAAAAAAAGTCTTAAAATGAATAGAACATGTAATTATTGGCCAAAAGAAAAAAAAAATGCTGACACGATCACATTTTCGTTAAATTACCCAGCATGCCAGCTTTCACGACAGACTTTTATGAGTAGCATTTAAAAACTGTAATCTGTGGTCTCAAAGTAGGTGTGCTATTCCTTTCCTGTTCTATTAATAACTTCTTTCAGTCCAAGGATTACAATCCCATTTTTCCAATGACGTCTAAACTTGCTCTCTCAATACACACAAATTCGGGATGAAGAAAATAATGAAGATTATGTGGAAAGGTGAAGTACAATGTATAATTTTAGTACTGCCAATCATTCTGCAGCAGATATTCTGTGTTAAGGAGAAATGGCTATGGAAAGAGAAAAAAATGAAAGGAAAAGAAAAAAAGAAAAAGAAAAAGAAAAAGAAAAAAAGAAAAACCAAAAACTTCCTCAAAACTAAACCTTATTTTTATGTTATGTCCAGTCAAGCAGGGTTTTTGACATTGATTTGCCACTACTCTGAATTTTACAAATTAAGACTGACATTTTATAACACAATGGTCAAATAGCACAAAATAGCAATGGTCTTGAGAAGTGATATAAACATATACATTTTTTTAAAAAGTCTGAATGACTTGTACCCTTTCTTATATTGACTTTTAATGGCTGTGGAATTTCAGGAAACTTAAAGGTCTTCATTTCTTTATAGATAATCAGATTCCAATTTTTGGAGGTTTTTGTTTTTTTTTTTTTATACAAGCTGCTTCACAGAATCGTCTTTAGATTTAAAAAGACTTCATTACAAATAAAAATCTGAATGAGAGAACTAATACTTGGTGGAGAAAATCCTATAAATGGAAATATATTTACATACAACTCAAAAGCTAGTCAGAATCTAAAGCTCCATGTTTTTCTTCTGTGGTTTGCACAGTGTAGAAGTGCAAAATAGACAGAGAAAACCAGTCCTTTATTCTTGTGACCATATGTGTGAATTTGAAGTAATTTTGCTAGCTCCACAAGAATTTTTGTTACTTCTTGCTTCATAATGATGAAATACCCTCCCTATATCTATTTGTCTGTCCTCAAAAGCTGCTTCTATTTGAAATTCCTAATGGCAGACACATCATGCTGGGAAGCAGTGAGGCCACTCACATCAAAAGACTTTAACCTAATGTGTTATGACTAACTGCACTGGATGTTTTGCATTGTGGCAACAATGTGTCAGCAACCAGATTAGGATACTTAAATCCACTTAATTTTTAATTTTTTTTTTATATGTTAAGATTAAACAATGAAAAATAAACTTTTCCTGTGTCATGCCTCTGTGATGCTATCTATTTTTCCTGTATTTTTCCGTGTTATAAATTCTTACAATAAACTGGGGCGATTGTGTCTCCTGCTACATTAGGATGCTGAGAATGGTTTGGTTTTTTCTCAAAATGACTGTGTTAAAACTAATGAAGTCACACACCTGTGTACTATACACAATAATAACCCTGTACAGAAGTTTGTCACACCACTTAATCAATATTTAAGTCTCATTTGAATTTTATCAGATAATATATAAATGACTCGTGGGCAGTCATTCAAATTAAAAAGTTTAAAATGGTGAAGATTGTAGAATAAAAAACCTCAAAATATTACAATTTATTCATATTTATTGAAAATATTGATGTGTATATGGACTTGTGATAGATGTCAGATTGTGCTCGTCTTGTTTAGATCTTTGAGGTTCTTGTGTAGAAAAATCTTAACTCTGCATGCTTCTGAAAGTGAACTGGCCAGCATGTTTAACGACAAACCATCTCTCGCTAATAAAACAGTGCAACCAACGAGTTTTTAAATTACAACCTATCCCTGTGTGGTTGCTGCAATGTATTTTATCTGGGGATTTTTTATAATAATGAAAGAGGCAGTATCAAACTTGCTGAACTTTTCAGGCTTGCATCCAACAAATTAATTTTCAGATTGTATAATTTTCTGTCTTGAGGTTGTAGAAGACCATAAAATTATGTCTTCTGCATCTTGAAAAAGAAACTCCCAGTGCATCAATTCAAATTTTCAGTAATGCAAGTCTACTATTCCAACTTATTTGTGAATCAATCAATTCCATGAATGTTAGAAATTTAAAACCCTTTTTCACCATGAATATTTACCAATCCATAAGTGACAGGAGGTTGAAACCAGCTGGAGGTCAGTCTCTTATCCCAGGCAACCAGTGACAGGACAAGAGGATGTAGCCTCAAGCTGTGCCAGGGGACGTTCAAGATAGACATGAGGAGGAATTTCTTCATAGAAAAGGCTGTTAAACATTGGAACGGACTGCCCAGGGAGGTGGTGGGGTCACCATCCCATGAGTTGTTCAAGGAAGAACCAGACATGGCACTTAGTGCTACAGTGTAGTTGACAAGGTAGTGATCAGTCAAAGGTTGGACTCAGTTATCTCAGAGGTCTTTTCCAGCCTGAGTGAGTCTATGATTCTGTGAATATGTTAGCCTACAGATACAGAATATTGTCTTTTTCTCAGGTAGCACAAATCTTACATTCGTAGCCAATGAATGAACACTCCTGGGCGTGAACTGGGATCTGTCACCACTGGACGCAAGATGACAAATGTGTCTTGTGTCCTTGCACCTTCTCAAACATGTAGGGCAACATTTGTAAACTATTTTAACCTTCAGATTAAGACAATAAATTTCAATGAAATGCTTCCACTTTTCTTCAGAGGATCAGATACACAACCTGTATGTATATACATGTACATATACATATTAATTAATTAGTTAATTAATTTATATGGTTTTCTCCTTTTAATGAAATTATGTAGCTTATCTCCTAAGTAATTTTTATGCTTTATGAACAGAACAAAACAGTCTATCTATGAATGTCTAAGTAACAGATATACATGCAACATCAACATTATTATTATTATGTGAATGATTACTCTACATTCTTATGAATAAACTACCTCATCCTTTGTGACAGCTTTCTGCTGGAAAACATCACCAAACCATTGTAAATGGGGATTACCAAAAAGTAAATTAGACCTCAAAATGAGAAAACAGGTTTCAAAACAGAAAAAAACTTTTCAGTGTTACATTTTCCTTCTATTAAATGGAGTTCAGTGGAGATGTTGTGCATCTATGCTTTGTTAAAAGTTAAATTTCTGTGAAGAGGGAATTACAGACAGTCTGACACTAAACCAGAAACAAATCCACTTAAAAATGAGGCTAGAACAATGCCTTGGGAACTTGGTCAGGTATTCTCTCTAAATATATTAGAATATTTAAGAATACAATCCAGCTATAAAAACAGAGTAAACAGATGAAATTATCTGCAGTACAAAACAAAGACCAGATTCTTGTGGGTTGGTCTCCAGAAGCCAAACATTTGCTTGGGAAAGGAAAAACAATATATGCTCCTTAAAAGCGAGCTCCTGTTATCTAGACAACACACTGCATAAACAAACATTCATAAGCAAACAATCAGTAGTGTGCAAGGACAAGACTGGTATTTAATGATATCTAATCTATCTGAGACAGCCCAAACGATCACAGTTTAAATGTGCAGTTAAGATAAAAATGTAAAAGCAATGATCTACTACACTTTTGTAACACAGAAATTTGTTTTATTCATGGCATAGCCAGGTTTGCGAGTGAATCACAATTCCTTCCACATCCAAGCAAAGCTGCAACACTGGGACTTGTGACAAGAAAAATGAGTTAACAGCAAAAACAACTGTGTCTCGTGACATGTGCGAATAAACAGAACAATACATCTTGCTTTTATTTTTCCTTTCCCCTCTCAAGAAACAATGGATACAATGTATGTGAGGACCTAGAAATTGAAGTGCAAACATCAATCAGACTGGCATTTCATAGTGCAAGGCCTCCTAGCAGAGTCTTTGGAAATATCATGGTAGGACAGATTCTTAGTGAGAGCATAGGCCCATTCACATCTTGCATTTGCACATGCTTTGACTTCACTCATATCCTGCTCAATTCAGAAACGTCATCACCTTCTGGAAGCAAAAGAATTATAGAGAAGCCTGGGTGGTTTTTTCTATTTTCAAAATATGTTTTAAAAAAACATTTATTTCCCACTGAGAATTAACTTGGCATTTTGCATTCCCTCTGGTAGGAGGAAGAAAATTATTTTAGTAGAGCTTAGCTATTCCTGAACAAGTAGGAGAAACAACAGCATCAGATTTTTGGAAATCACCATAGCATGTCTCTGGATATACACATTTTGTTGCTTCAGTACTAATCTAAGTATCTGGAAAGTAGTGAGACAGGATAATACCTTTAATCCCACAGGCATGAGCTGGAACTGGGCATTCCATATGTGACACAGGCCAGAAACATCTCCAAGCTAAAATAAGCTACTTCCCAGCTGAGTATTTGGAGCTACTTCCATAGTAACAGTCATTCTTTCCTCTATTTTTTCTCTCACATATCCAAAGCATCAGCGCTTGATGTATCAAAAACTGCTGTCAGCTTTCCCACAGCATTTCCAGGTTCTTTAAAGTTCATACTATTTACCCAGTTGGAAGTCTTTAAGAACGATATAATTTGCTTTGAATTCTCTTATAGTCATTGCTGATAGAAGTTATAGCTGCCATTCACATGAAAATACTTAAATTTCTAATGTACTCTACAAGAAAGAAAGAAAGAAAAATCTGTTTTATTGAAGTTCACCTTCTCCCCTGCAATGTTTTTTTTTTCCAAAAAATTGAAGTGTAACATATAGTATTCATTTATATTAATAATAGTTGTGAGCCTTGATTTGCAAAGATAACTTTGGACAGAATGGAGTTGCACTTTAATCATTATCCTTCACTTTCCACACTGAAATAAAGTGAACCAACATTTAGTGTTCTAAACATTATGTTTTGTGGGAATGTTCTTTTGCATTTTTTACAAGGAATGTATTTATCTTTTTATCCACTACAGGTTTCCTTGGTGATAAGTTCTCAAAAGAACAAGAAACAATGCTAATGGTGTCTGAGGTAATTTTCCTGGAAACCTGTATTTCCCAGAGTACTTTGATATTCAAAAATGTGATGTTAGTTGGATATATGTGTATGAATGCAGAAATACGGCATGTAAGAGAATATGAAGACTATCTTTTGAGCACAGAAAACAAGGCAGGAACTTAAAAATATACTGAGCAGATGATAACTTAAAAACATGTAATTTGCCTTGAATCTTCAGTTGTGTTAAAACTTTGAAATTATATGTGAGGGAGACTGGAAGGATTGCTGTCTCGAAACATTTCAGGTCTGTGTGTGTGGTAAAAGAGACAGGTCAGCCCTTGCTCTGGTGAGGCAATGCCCTGCTCTGCACACCCCACCCTTCTGCCCTGTATCCCAGCCCCACAGTGGCTGCCAATCCCTGGCATAGCAGAGGCAATGGTCCACACCTGACTCAGGAGCCCCTAACCCAGCTCCTGAGTGGCCAGCAGACAGGAAGCCCCACCTGGGGGAAGGGCCCAGGAAAGCTAAGTGATACTTAAGCCAGAGCATCAGGCAAGCACCTCTCTTGCTCTTACCTTCCCTTGGGTTTACTATCAGCTGAGACACTGCTGGAACCAAGAGTGGTAGCTATTTTCTTTCTCTCTTTTTCCTTCTTCTCAAAGTCTGAGTGACTTAAAATCGGATGGGTTGGAGTTTCCTAGGTTGAATGGGCTTAGAGTTTGCTGAGTTAATGCTTTGTGAAGTGCTTTATGTTGACTGAATGTTACTTTAAACTTTTGCCAAAGTTCTCTGATTTTCTGAAGTTTGCCAGTAAAGTTTTTGTTGTTTTGACCTCTCGAGGAATATATTGTCGATATTTTCTCCTATGTGTCTGACTCAAGGTACATAAAAGAATTTTAAGAGACTTGTCAAGTGAGCTCTGGGGCCTTACAATGTGAAGCCAGATATGTTTTTTTAAACAGTGGAAAAATTCCACAAAAACTCCAACTGTGAACATTCTTGTAAAAGAGAGACTGGCTAGAAGAAGCTCTATTCCATACATGACATATTTGACATTTGAAATTATCTATTATTCACTAAAACAGTTAGAGATACTTTTAAACATTTCCAATATGATGTTATAGATGAATGTCAATTTCTAAGTTAAAAAACCCCAAAATGCTTTCTTACAAAAAAACATCCACAGGAGACTAAAAGACAGCCATTGGCATCTTCTAACACAAATAATTTGAAAACTGCTTTGACTCAAAACTTTCTGGCTTTGATTAAAGAAACAATTTTCTAAAGTTTTAAATTTAATTCAAATCCTTTACAGTTCTTAAGATTCAAGATTTACTTTCTTGTTGGTTTAATTTTCCTTTCTGCTGAAATCACTTGCATGAACTCAGGAAATGATCCAATAAAAACCTGTCTCTGAGCTATATACACTGGATTAATGGCAATGAAATAGAGAATATATAAGTATAAATAAATATATATAAAGTATAAATAAATATATAAGTAAAAATAATAATTTCTTTTAGATCGTTGAAATTCCGCAATGCAATGTTTAAGCCAAAGGCATCATAAATGCCTGCTTAATAAAAAAAGATATATATTTATGATGTTAACATCTAATAAACAACAAGAAATCCCTTAATTATTGAAACAAATGCTTAACACTGACAGGCCACAACCTAAATGAAACTATGGATATGGACTATTCCTAATTTTTTTTTGGTATAACAAGAAGAATTATACACCACATTTTTTCTCAAACATGAAACAAGGCCAAACTTTTTTTTGTTGCCATACATTTTGTTGAAAAATAATTTTCAGTGTTCAGGCAGCTCATATGGATATTTTTGGACTTTGAATTTGTGAAATTTTCCAAATTATTTCCTATCAGGGCTAGTATTAGAATGTGTAGATCATGAGCTAGGCTGAATCATGCACTACATTTTTTTTTCATTTAAGTGTATATAAAATGCAAATTGTTTAATGTCATCTAATTTAAGATACCTAAAGGCTAGACTTCTGAGCAATTTAGTGGCTGTTTCCATAAACAATGAAGGGAGAAACACCTCCAGAAATTCATTCATCTCATCCTAGGAGAATTATAAAAAGTGTTTTCAGAAATTTTAGTTCCTATCATGCTCAGTGACAGTGGTCATTGGTTTTTTAAGCAATGTTTGACCTACAGTGAGCTGTACATAGAAGTATAATTTTTTTTTATACTATATAATTTTTATAGGAATTTTTCTTTTCATCTTGGGCATATTGAAAGGGACCTTGCACTATTGTGAGATTATAATTTAAGTGATCATAATTGTGCTCTCAGTCCCTAAGAAACAGTAATCTATTTCAGCAGGCTAAACATATTTCTTATCTACCAGAATTTAAGTGCAATGGCTTATGTCATTTCATTTTCTAAGCTCTTGCTTTGAAAGCATCAGAAAAAAGAATACTTCACTTGGCACTTGTTGACAGCCTCTGCATAACACAGTCCTTGAACATTTGAATCATCTGTCTTTCAGTTCAATGTAGATTGTCTAGAAGATTTCTTGAATTTTAAAGCTGAGTAGCACACATTTGTAATGACTGAACAAGGTCAGGCTCTTTTCTTTCTCCTTTATTTTTTTTAAGGCATCTTGAATGTAAACTTTTCTCTTTTTTTCTTCCTTTGTTTTTATCCTTTGAGGGTTATATTGTCTCTTTTTTTCACATATGCCATAGAATCATTTTCAAAAATTAATTTCTTTTTTTTTCAGCTATCACATTGTCTTTGAACTGCTGTGATTGCAAAAAAAAAAAAAAAAAAACAAACTTGCTATTTAACATTCAAGCAAAATAATTGAATTCACAATAAGGTGTTGTGCCTCTGACTGGCTCCAGTAAAGCAACTTTATGTAGTTCTGTAACGGGGATTACTTACATAGAAGACCCCCAAGTATAAATATTTACTAACACACTTCCAAAATGATGGGCATGTTCAGAATTAATGGTAATGGGAAGAAAATTATAAATATAAAATACATATGGAACTTTATAGTTAGATTTTAAATTCTATGCAACCACAGATTCTTAAATATTTTTAGACATCAAAGCACAGGAGAGATCTAAATTTAAAGAATCCTTCAGATACTATTGACATATGAATGAAGAACATAAAATTATATTTTTTTCTACATATTGAGTGTATCCTATAATATAATATGTTTCCTCAGGACCAATGCTAAAGGTTATCTGCAAAGTAACTCACAGCATTCCGATGACATAGAAGAATATAAGATAAAAATATCTCCTGCATGTGATAGTAGGAAACAGACATCTCTTGGAAATGTTTAAAGTGGTTTTCTGTGGTAGTGTAAAAGGTGTAAATCTGTCTTTTGACTTAGGTTTACACTTTTTGAGCTATAGGATTCAGAAATGTTCCAATAAGGCAGTTAAATAATGTGGAAGTGTAGCAAAGCATTTCATTCTGCAAATTAGATAAATGTTGTGGAAAGTGCATCTCCTACCACCCTGTGGCAGTTTAGAATCACTACATATTAGCATACCTCATTAAATATATTCAGCTTAATTCATACTTCCTTAATGAATTTACTCATCAAGCAACATGAAAAGAACTCAAATTAAAGGATCCCTGTGCAGTTAAACATGTGCATATGCAACTAATAAATTGCATTAAAAGTATATGCTGTATTGAAAACATTGCCTTTTTAGCAAGCAGTGCCATTTTTAGGAAAATGAAAATATGTGGCTGTATAGACTTGTCATTATTTAATTTCTAGTAACAATTATATTGTTATAAAAGTCATAAATTCTGTCCTATCAACACTTAAAAATAATTAGGTTAGAATAACTCTTGCTGGAATTGTCAGTTCCAGCACTGAAGTGTTGAAGCAAAGTCAGTTTTCCATTATGAATCACTATTGATTATTTTCATTCTCCTGTATAAAGATGTTGTTTTCAGATGGCTTTCAATGACATACATTTTGGTTTTCAAATTATGTGTCGAGATCATACAGGAAAAATATTACCTAGCATCATGTTTATTTTACTCCTGTAAGATAGCATGCTTATAAAACATAATTATAGTCATATAATAAAATTAGCATTGTAATTATTTCTATTTTCAGCAAATATTCTAAATTTTTATGTAATTTAATTCAAGTTTCCAGGCTGTATTTACCAGAGATTACTAATAATGCAATAGTATAATCTCGACAAAACATTAGAGAATCTACTTTTCCCCTGTTTTCTTCAGGAATCACTGGTCAAATCACCAATTTCAGAACTATGCTAATAAGTCTTTCAGTTATGTGAATGTACTTTCTTCTTTGCCATAAATATCTTTCATTGTCAGAAAGTGCTAGGAACATGATAGTAAATCAATCTAATGCTGTTCTCAAAAGCATGCTTCTTTTTCTAGAAATGAGTGTAGAGTGTGCATGAGGCCAGTTCTGGCAAGAAATGAAATCAGCAGTTGAGAGCATGAAGATGTATTACCTGCATTTTATCACACCAGAAACATTGAACCAAAATGTTGTTGTCTTTTTGTCTTGAGTTACAGGCTAGCTGTTTGAATATTTTTAGCAAATTCTGAATACTTTCAAGAGGTTAAGTCATCCACGATACGCAGCACTATGCTTATAAGCTTAAAGAAGGAGATGAAGTGTGAATTTGATATGATTACAAGACTACACTTACAGAAAGATAAGGATGTTAGTAGTTAAGCCATATATAAAGCTTAAAATTATCCTATTCAAAAGAAGAAGCGTCAGTGGTGTTAGACGTGATATTTTATTTGAACAGACCTCAGAGTTAAACACTGATAGGGATCTTATTTTATTGTTCTAAGAATAATATAGATCATTTTTATTTCATTCATACAGTACTATGTCTATATTCATTATAGGCAGGATGAATGGTCGGTCTCCTAAACCTGTAGGTGAGGGATGTATTTTCTTCTCAAGTAAATTTGAAGTCTCTCCCTCCCTACCCAGTGTTTTTCATATATTGAATTTTATCTAGATTCCTTCAAATGTTTCTGTATATTGAGCAAAATAAGGTTAAAGATTCATATTCATGTAGAGAGACTTCACTAATGGCTGGGCTGGCGCAAGCTGGTGGTTTGTATGTGTCTGCGTTTGTGCTACATATGGTGTGAAACTACTCATGTGTTAAACTGCTGAACAATGTGACAAATTACATTTACCATGCACCTGTGGCTACCTCACCTGCTTTGTAACCACTGAACCCTGTCCACCAGGATTTTATTCTAACATTCCAATTCTCTAAGCAGCTTCACACAGCATATAAAATACCTAAAAACCCGACGGAGAATTGCTACCGTGTAGTGTTTCCCCTCTGATTTATGTTGATGTGAACTTCAGAAATGGCAAGGAATTGTACCTTTTAGCTAATATGAAGTATAATAGGATGTCTATCACAGAAGGATGTATTTCAGCTTTCCAGCTCCTCAGTGGGTTGTAGGAGTATAGATTGAAATTAGTGTTGCAAAATGGATGTCCTGAGATAATTTTGTCTTCACCATTTATTTTTAAGGGGTTATATCCTTACCTTCTCCTGTTTTCTGAAGCTTCCTTTGCACTATGTTAAGTAATAAGATACTCTGTAATTTTGATTTCTGGATAAAGGCCTCCTGTCCTTACCATCTGCTGCCTTATCTTCACAGATACATACATTAATTTGAGACAAGATGGAAATGAAGGAAAAGCTGCAAGAAGAAAGGAAGTTTATTCCTGGGGTTCAGAAGGAGAAAGAGGGTTGTCTTTCAGTATTTAATTTAATGTCCTCAGAAGTCATGATGCATGTGGAAACTGAAATGTCACTTTTTCTTCTTTTATGCTTCTTTTTTTCCTATTTGTTTTAGTTCTTTCACCATTAGTAAAGACCAATTTCCTGGAGCAGTGCTCATTCCATTTGATCCACCACCTTTCTTCAGACAGTTAGAAGAGAAGGATTTATGTGTTGATTTATTCTTGATTTTGAGATATGTGAGAAACAAGAGGTATTTTTTAAGGTAGCAGCTCACACATCCAAACAGCTCTACCCTTCTGACCTGCAGATACACAGTCTTCCTGGTTTTGTATACTTGATAGGCCTTTGAAACAGATACTCCTTCAAAAATGCTATTGAGGTGATACTTCTTTCTTGTCTGCTTAAATATGTGGCACTGAGGAAATCTGCCTGAAGTTCTTCCCAGTCTTGTTCCCTTTGAGAGCTGCTGTAGGCCTGCAACTTGACCTGTGGTTCGTGTAGTGCTAAAGATCCTATTCTTTAGTTGCATTAACTCCGTGCTAACATGCACTGGTTTTGGCTGGAATGGAGTTAATTTTCTTCCTAGTGGTCAGTATGAGACTGTCTTTTGGTTTTGGGAGCAAAAGCAGCTTTAATGACACAGACATTTTAGCTATTGCTGAGCAGCGCTTACACAGCCTCAGGGATCTTTTCTGCCTCTCGCCCCACCCCACCAGTGAGGAGGCTGGGGTTGCACAAGGAGCTGGAATGGGGCACAGCCCGGGTAGCTGACCCCAAATGACCACAGGGATATTCCATGCCACGTGGCATCATGTTCAGCACATAAAGCTGTAAGATGGAGGAGGAAGCAGGGAATGCTCAGACTGACAGTGTTTGTCTTCCCAAGCGATCATTACACATGATGGGGCCCTGATTTCCTGGAGATGGCTGAACACTTGCCTGCCCATGGGAAGTGGTGAGTAAATTCTTCATTTTTCTGTGCACGCAGCTTCTGCTTTACCTATTAAACTGTTTTTATCTCAAGCCATGAATTTTCTCACTTTTACACTTTCACGTTTCTACCCCATCCCACAGAGGGAGAAGGGGAGAGGAAGTGAGAGAATGACTAAACTGTGAGGCTGCTGACCAAAGTTAAAGCACTGGAGTCACAATATTTTGATATTTAACAAGTACAGAACTGAATTGTTCGTCATATATATAAATATATATACCAGAAGCCCATGTGATTAACATCGTTATGGTTGAACAACTACCAACTATTTCTGAGATGCTTCAAAAATAAATTATAATGAAAAACTAGTCAATTATTATGTAGATACTTGTTCTCAATTTCTATGGTGCTTTATACTAGAACTGACTTTAAAAGCTAAACATTGTTCTGTGAAAAATGTACTAACTTCAAAAATGTTTTATCTTCATTTTCAAACAGATGTTTTGAGTGAAGAACTGTTCTTAAAATCTGGAACCTCCTTGAAGGAGAAGTTCAAGAGAGGCTTTAAGAAGTCAGTTCCTGCTTATGATACTTGATTTCAGATAAGGGGAAAATCAGACCCATCTTTCTACACCAGAGGATGTCCTAGGCTTTATGTAAAGGGAGCAGAGACAGAGGTGAGTCAGAAGCAGTGCTTAAATCCATATAAATACATAAGCATGTTTCAATGATGCATTGTCGTGTATTCCACTCTGATCTATGCATGGTGAGATATGTCTCCTGTTATTTCCCCATTATTCCTTCATTAGATTGGAAGTTTCTATCCCCATACCGAGACGACTTTCTTCTTCTTCTAAACACAGAAGTTGGGACTAGGGGGGAAAAAAAAAAAGCAAAGCACACATCTGAGTTAAGTATGTGTATAACAGGATTGTAACTATTTGTTTCTGAGGTTGTATAAGTACAAAAAATTTTGTAGCTTTTCAGAATGTTATTAATACAAACAGGGAAAAGCAATGTTCATAGACCCTAAAATATCACCCTTTTCCAGCTCAGAAAACTGCTTGTTTACCATATGTCTTTAATTTCTTTGTTAACACTCTGAATAGCTGTTATTAATATTTTAGTCCTTTTGAAGGCATTAAATAGAGAATAGGGAATTTCAGTTAACATGTGTTTGCCCAGCTTGTAAATAAACTTTGCTTCTGGCTTAATATATAGCACAACAGAATATTTCATTGAGGTGTCAGGTGCCTAGAACAATTTTATACTTTGCAGAATGGAAAAATATGTTTTCTTGCAAAACCTTATTACAAGATGACTATGTTGTCCTGATTTGAACCAATTTATTTGGTGTAACTGTTAAATCTTGACTGATTTATATTTTTCTGTTGAACTTATTGGTTAACTTACACAAAATTCTTTTATCAAATCAGATATTACAAAGTATTAATGATCAATGTATTACTTAAAAGCCATAAATGAAAGGCAGTTTCAAATACAGTTTTTCAGTATTTCTTTGGATTTTCTAATTATACAATAATTATGTTAATTAAGAAAAGAACTAAGATTGATATCAAATATGAAAATGTAGATTCAAACTGAATGTAAAAGAAAATTGCTATGGAAGCAGTAGTTCAACAAAAAAAAAATATGATGATTTGGGTGAGGCTTTAAAAATGAGTTCCCTTTATATAACCAAAATGATCTAAAGAAGCCTGAGCATAAATGAGAATCAATTCCTTGATGTCTACTTTTTCAAGTAAGTCAGGGCCAGGAACAAGGCTGTGATACAGGTCTAAGGTCCATCCAGCAAGCAGAGCCAGAGATGGAGACAGAGACTGGCATTTGCTGCATGGCTTCCCTGGTACAAGGAGTGATGGCCTGGGCTGGGCAGTTTGGGGTTCTGGAGCATGGGCAGGGTGGAGGGAGGCCCCCAGGGGACCTGGCGGAGGGACCACGAAGCCTTTGAGTGTCCTTAGGGCCTGGACAAATAGAGAAGTCTTTCAGGATATAGACATGCAAGACAGGGCCTTGGTTTGGGGACAAAGGGGAAATCTTGTTCTCTAATTGCCTTCATAAGTAGTCTCACTGCAAAGTTTTTATGCAAAATCTGGTCTCCTCTAATTCTTCTTTCTTAAATACAATGAAGCTTATATACTCTCAGAGGAATATAGCACATTTTAGATCCTACATAGACCCCTCAGCCTATGATGAGGAGTAGCAACAATTCAGACATGTTGTTATAGCGAGGATTTTCTTTTGTTAGCTTTAAGCAGGTGCCTATATTTCTACAGGTTTTCTGTTTCTGTTTGTAAAAGCATTTATCTCTCTCCATCAGTTCTATGAGGAGTGTAAACACTTTACATAGTCTGTTTGGATCATTCTACTGATGCTCAGGCTTTTAGTCAGAAACCTAAAATAATCCGGATTTTCCTGTACTGCAGATGTTACAAATGTTGTGGGCTGTAATAAAGTTTCCTGAATCACACAGAATCGCAGAATATTCTGAAGAAGACAAACATAAGACAAAGAAGACACACATAATCTCTTGTTTGGAGTCCTGCTTCATAATGGATGTTTTGAATGAACAATGATGAATGGTTTGAAAGCTCAGATAACATTCCACTACTACAGCAAAATTAATTGGTTGTCTCTAATTGCTGTAGACTAAAAATGTCATTATTGGCAAGGCAATATTCTAAGGAAACAGTCATATTCACACCATGACCTCTTCTATGTATTTTGCTGTTGTGAGTCATACATTTCTTTACCTTATTATTCCCTCACACTTCTGTAGTCAATGTTTTGAAGGATTTTGTATTCCATTTTCTTTTAATCTCCCACTTGTGTGCTATGTAAACCACTATTCTTGCTACTGGCAAGGACACTTTTATGCAATACAGCTGCTGCTTCTGCTATTGCTACAATTTGCAGTGAAACCAAGGTCTGGTTTTGAGTTTGCATCAGGATCATTTACTTTGTTTTCTTCAATGAAGCATTGTTTCTTTTGTTTTCTACCTTGTCTTTTTGATCATTATGATATAATTGCTATTTGTGGCAGCTCAGTGGATGTACTTGTCACCTCCCTATTTTGTTTCTGTCATGCTATCCATATTTGTTTTTCACAGTACTTGCATTTACTTCTCACAGTTACAGTTGTCAAAGTCTCTTAGGCTTGCTGTTCATCAACTTCCTGGTACCTATTTTATTTATATAATTTCTTAAAATTGCTTCAGCATCTAATTTTACAGAGGGTCTGATTAGGAGGAGGAGGTGAGAGGAGAAAATTTTTTTTTTTTTTTAATATCTCAGATCCATACAATTTCACTTCCCATTCTGACATCTCAGTAATCTTTGTCTTTTTTTTTGCTTATAATTGTTAAGGCTTTTTATGTCTGGTGGGATTGAAGGCCTCTCCAGATTTAGAAAAAGTGTGAATAAAGTAATGATACAAACAATTTAAACTGAGAATTCCTGAACTATATACTATTTGACAAGCATTACAGGAAAATGAGTCCAGAGCTTAGAATATTATTTATTAAAAATTGGTTGGTGGTGCTGAAGGAAGCAGAATTTGAAAGCAGTATATAGGTATAAAAAAAATGGAAAAAAATTATTAATGGTAAAGAGAAAAAAGCCCCAAGAACTAAAAAAAGATGGACCACAAGCTATGAGAATGCTGCAAAGCTTTACAAGATGTGTGTTGTTTCAGAAGTGATTTTTTTTTTTTTCCCAACTAAAAACTTGTGGATAAGCTGTACATGGATATGTATAACACCTTTTGGGACCTGAAAAGGATAATCGAGTCCACATGGCTCGGTCTCCATCTCTCTCTGTGAACTGTATTAAGAATTCTAATGGCCGATACTACAAGCCTGCTCCAGCTAAAAGTCAGCATCTTTTCCTGAGATCCTTAAAAAAATAAGAAAATTCAGTATATCCACCTACCTGAGCTCCACATTGTGTAACCTAAGGATACTTGCTTGTGAAAAGGAAATGTATGGACTTGTGGCTCAGGAGATTAGATTTGATTTCTAGGGATACACTCTAACCATTGTGCCAACAATTTTCTCTCCTGTCTCTTGAAACCGAGTTACATAATCTAAGTGCACACAAATACATATAGGATAAATATACTTTTAATTTGTCCACAAGTGACTAAAAAAGAATGATAATTATCAGTAAGGATCAGCAATGGAAACTTGCAAAAAGTAAAATAAAGAGGTTTGAAGTGTTCTCTGAAGGATCACTTGCTCCTGCCACACCAAGTATAACTATGTCTAGACTAGATCATGTCAGCTGTGGCCTTTGATTAGCAAAATCTTGAATTTCTCCAAGGAAGGAGATCCCATCACTTTTTTCATCACATAGTCTTTTTGATGCAGTATTTTGCTGATGATTTTTTTTTCCCAGTGTCCAGTCTGAATTCCCCAAGACACAATTGGCCTTTGCCCTTTTTCACAGTTCTGCTACTGAGAAGAGTCAGGTTACATTGTGGAGCACCAGTCACATACCTTTAGAGAGCTTTTAATTTGCTGCTGTCCTTGTCAGATTAAAGAAGTGTTTTAGGTATATAAAAGTGAAGTTATATGCTTCACATTTACTTACCTGATATTCAAAATTGTAATTTATTTAATTTATAGAAAACCATTAAAATTAAGGGACAATACCTGTTGCTAACAAATATATTACCTAAAGTTTTTGTAAGATAAATTCACATTATGAGATAAACGATAACAAATGTTTTTCTTCAGGTGTAAAGGTACTTTGAGGAGACCTTTTCTTGAGGCTTTTAAAATTTATTTATCATGCAAAGTAATGTAAAAAATAATTAAGTAATCATGAATATTACCTTTGTGCAGAAGTAAAAACACGTGGCTAGCATATGCGTTATTGAAGACTACTTCGGCAAAAGTTTCCCCATTGAATATTTTTTTTCTCTTTAAATTCACCTCATTTTCATGATAATGTCTTTAGAAATGTCAGTTCAGTACTTTTGCTGTTACAAACTTTTCAACAAGTAGCCATAAATAATGAATTAGTGGCAATATTGTTCTAATAACTTATTTAGGGCATAATTAATTCACAGCTTTAGGCATATTTAAATAAGGGTCTGCTTTTAAGATTGTAGCTTTCAACAGAGCTTGTCTTGGGCTAGTAAACACAATCTGGGTGAGAAAAGGCCAAAAAAAAGGCAAGACAAGGAAAAATCCCACAGTTCTCGTGGCCTCATTTTGAAAAGCGTAATCTATAGGAAACATATGCTGCAAAATAAATTACCTGCAATATCTGAGCCCACACAGAAAATTCCTTCACCCCCTCTTTAATTTACTATCAACTTTATAATAGCCATCTCTGGATTCTTCGTTGCTATTCCCCAATTCCTGCTTTTCATGCAGAGGAGTTAATGGGGTTATAATTTCATAATTAAAGCAGATAATTTTAATTTCTCTGATGACTCTTTATTATGATAATCTTGTTAAGATTATGGTGTTCATTTGTTGCTGTGTATGATCATTTGGCTTTTGTAGAAGCTGTCTGTGCTACCGAGCCACTAAATAATTAAGCAAGCAGAACATTCAAACCAGTAAAGTCTTGCTGTTAATGGAAGACCAAAGTCAGCGTTAAGTCTCTGTAAACCTATTAAGGGATTCAGACAGAGAACATACCAGATTTACTGTCAGTCATCAAATAAGAGATAAAGCTTCATTAACTGAGTATCTAATTTCACATTTAATGAAGAGCTGGCCTCCTAGATTGGATGACAGTGCAGGCTTTCCTAGGACAAAAAAAACATAAAACGAAATGCTTCTAAACTAATTAGATAGTCCAATAGGAGGTCCAAGAAGTGAGGTCCTGGAGAGGAATGTCTAGTAGGGGAATAGTCCTGACTAAAATGTTGCCTCAGTTGCTTTAGTTGTCTTCTGCAATATAGCATCATGCGTGTTTTAAAGTGAAATAGGTGAATTATTATTTCATTCCCTTGTTTGCTGAGTTTGTGTGCACATGGCTCTCTGTTACATTAAACCTTGTAGCCAAAGATGGCTGAAATAATAAATCTGGTACATCATAATGTGACAATACATGCCTGTGCAGTGTACACAGAGAGCACCTTTGAGAGCATTGTATATGCTGTGTCAGTATAAATACTTCTGTTTGTTTAAAGGCTTTTTCAAACTAAACACTTTGGTTTTTTTGAAGCATCTTTTATGTTTATAGAGGCATAAACCACAGAAAACTCAAGATTTCCAGATTAACTTTCTGTTGTCTATCGTGGGATGTTTAGGTGGGTCACATTTTTTATTCAAAAAGCATTTGAAACTAAACCAGGTCTTGGGCATATGGGGGCGGTTGGGACAGGACATCACAGATGGCACAGAGGGAAAGAGAAATAGATCAAGAGAATTCCGTGCAATAATAAACATTTTGGCTTTGGAAAGCTGGCCATAGATATTTTCAAGTCTGGTGGGAAGTAGAAATGACAAAAATACTAAGATTGGATTTCTGCAATTATAACAACATTGCTGTAATGAATGAAAATATTTCTTGAGGTTGAACATATTCACCAACATTTTAAACAAACTTTTACTTACATGACATTCTTAATAAGCTCCTACTGAAAGGAAAGATATTGCTAGTTAGAAATAAACAAGGTAAACATTTTTAAAGAAAATGTAGCATTTGATGTATTATGATAAAAGTATAAATTTTGGAATAAATATTTCAGTTTCTGTCATAATTTCAATGCATCAATGGCAACAAATTTGCTTATGAAAAACCCATCCTCTTGTCATATATGAACTGGATGCAGCTTTAATTTTTTGCCAACCTCCACTTGCAGCTACATTTCAAGGGAATTACTGTAAAGAGGTTATAAAGGAAAAATAATCATGTAACCAAAATTTTTTGGTAAATATTATATACATTTCCCTGAAAATATTTGTGTCGAAACAATATAGTTGATATGCAATAAAGCAACATAAAACCCTAAAACTGGAGATCACGCCTTTTATCTAGTAAATGCCTTGCATGTCATTATAATAGATCATTTTGTTGTGAGCTGTGTTTCTGATCATTTTGTTGTTTCTTGCAGAGTTTCTTGTATTTTAAGATCTTCAGCATTTTTCATGTTCCTAACAAGGAACATGAAACAAGTGTCAATGTTGGCTCCTGTCTTGAGGACACAATGTCTTTTTCCTGTGTAAATCTAGCTTCTAGATGCAGATTTGCTATGCCTTAGCCATAAAATGAATCTGCTAGTGAATCCACACGTCAAGAACCTGAAAACAAGAGGAGAAATTCTTTCATAGTTTTTTCATTTTGTGAAAAGTTACAGTAACGACATGGTGACTGCTCTGCATATGAGGATTCACTTCTGGGACAGGCGATCTCCAGTCTATGAAACAACTGATATCAATATCACAGATAATGAAGACTAAATACATTTCTACTGACTGTTGATAAATCACATTTGGGCTATTATCAATAAGATTTCCCCATGTGGATCCTTAATTAAAATAGAAAATACCTTCTCAAAACCAAAGGATCGCCGTCTCCCGTATTTTACATGTCATGGTCAAAGTGGCACAGGCAAACCTTATGAGTAATTGTTTATCTGAACTGGGACTCTAAGAAGATCCAGAAAGCAAAGCAAACTGCACCTACCGATGCTGCTTCCCTGAATTATATGCAGAAAGAAAATGCTGATAAATGAAGGCAGAAAATTTTCTTAATTGTGGAACTTTCATTCTGGAGGCTGTTTAGAGGTCTCAGTTTGCACTCCAGTTCTGTTATCCCTGGAATGACTTTCCCAAAGGCCTAAGTATAAATTGAAATCCTAATAACCCCAATGGGTTTACCTTGAAACCTATGTGGAGGTAAACAGACACAAAAGAATGGCACAAAAGGTACATAGAGAAGACTGAGTTTTATCCATCAGATTATATTCAGCTACACTAAATAATGCTTGTAGAAAATATCACATTTCTGACAGCTTTTATCCTTATTTGATAGGGCATGTTTCAAATGACACATCCGATCACAATATCTGCCCATCAGGTGTTAAATTCTTTGCTGTTAATAGAGATTATCACACCCTTATTCATGGGAGTTAGAATTGAAATGAGGAAGAATTCTCAAGGTGCAGAGACTATTCAGCATGCATAAGGGAAACAGACTACGGCTTGTGGGTGATGTTTTTTCTTGTGCATGAATTAGCATGAAGGATAATTCATTGAAAACATTCACAATCAATTTTAGAAGAGTTATTTAAAGCCATACAGATGACTAACCACTAAATTTTACTTAGCGTGTAATGGCAGAAAATACTGTGTGTTCGGGAACAAAATATCCAGAATTACCACTGTTTCTTGTATCCTTAAAAGGTCCCCAGACTCCTACCTTTCTGAGGTCTACCCATCTCTAGGGGTAATGGTTTCTGTTCATGACTTCGAGCAAATAAATTAGTATGCTCTTTTTTGCAAAAACAGGCAATAAGGAAGTACATTGAAACTAAGGTAGTGTGTTTAGGTCTTATCTGTAAAACCAAATATGAGATTACAAAGGCAGTAATTAGACAGAAAAGAGGAAGACATCCAGAAGGTTAACCAAGGAGCATACGGCAACCCATACTCTGTGACCCCTGCTGCAAGCCTGCCACACAGAGGTTTTGGGGACCCAGGACCCATCTGAGGCATGGCACAGCTTTATAAGCTTAGATCAGAGTCCAAAGAAAGGCCTGTCAAAAAGTCTGTTGACAGATAAGAAATCCAGATTGCAGTCCGAGGGACACATGATTGTTATGTTAGGAGCAAGTGCTGACAGAGACCTTACAGTCCAAGAAAGGTGAGGGTGCTGCAGCCCTGTGCCCCGAGCCACCCAGCCACCCAGTGCCTTCAGTTACACATTGTAAGACTTGTGCACCAGACCCTTCAGCAGCTCTGTTGCCCTTCTCTGGACATGTTCCAGCACCTCAATGTCCTTCTCATAGTGAGGGGCCCAGAACTGGACACAGTATTCAAGGTACGACCTCAACACTGCTGAATAAAGGGGAGCAATTTCTGCTGTGGTCCTGCCGGCCACACTGTTCCTGATACAGGCCAGGATGCCACTGGCCTTCTTGGCCACCTGGGCACACGCTGGCTCATGTTCAGCTGGCTGTTCACCTGTACCCCCAGGCCCTTTTCCGCCGGGCATCTTTCCAACCACTCTTCCTCAATTGTAGTGTTGCATGAGGTTGTTGTGACCCAAGAGCAGGCTGTAGCACTTGACCTTGTTGAACCTCATTCAACCGGCCTAGAACCACTGGTTCAGATCCCTCTACAGAGCCTTCTAACCCCCAAGCCATATCTTATTGGGCTCTTAAAAGACATTTCCTGAAGAGTCCAAAGTGTGATCTCCTGAAATGCAGGGATATGTTGTCCTATTTTTTATTTTTTCTCCCTCTTCTCAGGAGATCCATATTCTCATTGTTGCAGCAGCTAAATCTGCCCGCAGCCTTCACATATTCAACTACTGTTTTCTTGTTTGTAAGTTTGAGGACCAGCATTGTGTCCTCAGTTCTTCAACCACATGTGACAGGAAGCTGTTGTCAATAACTCCTGACCGGCTTTTGTCTTTCTGTGCTGTCCTTCCAGAAGAATTCAGGGTGGTTATGCCACACATGAGGATCAAAGCTAGTGATTGTGAAATATCTATTTCTTCCTGATTAGGCAGTCTGCAGCAGATATGTGCAATATCATCCCTGCTGCTCTGCTTGCCAGCCCTGACTCATAAGGTCTCAGCTGGCTCATCATCTGTCCCTACACAAACCTCCATGCATTCCTGCTTCTCGCACATGAAGAGCAATTCCCTCTTTTCACCTACCCAGCATGATTATACCAACCAAAACCTTTTTTTCTGACACCTGCTGCACAACCAGCTTCACAACCCTTCTCCTCACTGGCAGGACTGATGAGAAAAACATCCAGGCTTCCATGTTCTAGGGGTTTCAGGGACCTTCTTTTGCAGTCGAGTCACTGACCCTGTTCTGTAGCTGAGACTCTGCAGATAGAGCAGGAGCTGTCTTCCTGGTGCCAGAAATCATGAATTTCCAGGCTTCACTGTCACAGGAGTCTCTGTTTTTGTTCCCAAATCTCAAACTTTGAAAAAAGAAAAGAAAAGCACTTCTGAGGTAATAGCAGGAGAAAGACTATATCATACAACTGTAAATGAGTAATTGGATAATGGATATGGCAAAGACTGAATGATCAAAATATTTTGAAACTTTATTTTTGCATGGGAAAATTGTATACTGGAAAGTATACTACAGAAGTCCTAAGGCATTTCAAGATTCATTGATTTGATGGAGTATGGTTTATAGAAACAATAGTTTCCAGAAAGGTATATTCACCGAGGGAGAGAGAAAAAATTATTTTTGAAGATGTTCAGAAGAGGCAATCTTCTAGGCAGGCACACGCGGGAGATTAAGCTTGTCATGAAGCTTAGGATCTTTGACTAATGTTAAACATGCAATTAAAATTTGGTCATTTTTATGAGGCTTACTTAGAATTTTGTTTTCCCTAAACCAGCAGGATTTATTTTGTTAGTTTTCTAAAAGGAAGATTTATTTAATCCATCCACAAGACAAATAAAATCTTACCACTTGCTAAATTGAGAAGCTAATGGACAGAAATAAAAGTTTGAAGTCAGTTGCTTCGTAGAGAAATGTCAAATTAGGTTAAAAGAAGGGAATATATCAAGATATCTATCTGGAATGATTAAAAGTGAATTAGAGTAAATACTAAAAATAAATAAAAATAAGACAAAATTAGAACTTCTTGTCTCCTTCCTGGATAGGTATACATTTTTGAATCTCACTCCACAGAAGTATTATTTTGAGTCGGTCACTATACAAAAGCACATACATTTCCTGCAGCTAAGCCACAAAGCATCAGTTTTGCAAATTGTTTTGATTGTGGAAAATACTTGTGAAGTTAACTTAAACAAAAATTATTGGCATTTTTTAGTGTTAATAGATTTGATGATAAATAGATATTTTACTATTTTGACCCACATCCTATTAAAATCAATGGGATCGTGCATTATTTTAGCAGAATAAAATGGAAGACAAAGCTGTAGGCAGAGAGTATGACAAGGAAATACATTGCAGTTACAGAGAATAAAAACAAAATGAAAAAAAAAAACAAACCAAACCAAACCAAACCTAAATGAACAAACAAACAAAAAAACCCCAAACCAAACCAACCAACCTACCAAAAAAAAATCTCCACAAAAACCACAACAAAAAACCCCACCAAACCCACCCAAAAAGAAGCACAGTGTTGGATAACAGTATTTCAGACCTTGATTTTATAAAAAAATTTTTAATCAGTGGCAATGTTTTCTAATCATGGGGTCCTTCTTGAAGGATAAAAGCTGCTTGGTACCAGCTGTGGGACACCTATAGGGTTATTCATTCTTGAATATGGAACAGTGGATTTTGAAGATGTACTTCCCTGCTTTGTCCACCATCTTGCTAATACAGGCCAGGGTACAGCTGACCTTTTTCCCTCCCTGGGCAACTCCTGGCCCATGTTCATGTTCAGGTCTCAGATTCTTCACTGAAAAGATGTTTGCTTGCCACTTGACTCCAGCTTGTATTGGTATGTTGGGTTATTCCTCTCCAGGTACAGGACTTTACAATTGCCTTTATAATTTACATTCCGGACAGCCCACTTCTCCACCTTGTTGAGATCTCTCTGAACAGCAGTCCTGTCTTTCACTTCTTTCTTTACATGTCTCCCTATCCTTAAAAGAGGAAAATGAAAAAAATTGTTCCTTTTTTAAGGTCTTAAATGTACAATCAACTTGTAAGTAATGAATGTGAGTTTCAAGCAGGCATCAGGCTGAGGAGTAAAAAAAATGATACAATGGTATACTTCTCATTGACTGATTTTGGCATTTTTGTAGTATGGTACTGGAAGTTGTGAATAGCATTAATAGCCTAGAAGCTTTGCCCATTTGCTATCTATGAAACAAAGATGCTTGTCTTTTGAATTCTACTCCAGGAAGCAGCTAATTTAATTTGAATTTTTATAAGTCTGAAAATTTTGAAGTTAAGTGCCTTTTGGCTCTTTGTCTCACTCCTCATTCAAACTTCATCTGGCTTTTATTCTGCAAAATATTTTCAGCTCATGGTGTGGATTAGAAAAAATACTTGAACCCAAAAGCTCCTTCCCCTGGTTCCAACTCAGACACTTCTAGATTTATTTTAGTTCTCGATCTGGAAAAAGGATAGATTACCCGAATGCAGTTAGATAAAGAGATGATTATTGTTTATCTCCACTTACTTTAAATTTTTTCATGCATTACTTACATTAACATACATAAAATACCATGAATTTGATGCAGTAAATTCAGATGCAAGATGGACTTGTAGAACAATGAAGAAAAAACAGGTGTGTTAACAACACGTAAAAATTATTACAATCTGATTCCAGAGCAAGAAATTAGAAACCATTATTATCCTCACATCTCTCCTAGCAAATTATTTGAGATGCTGACCACCCACTGTAGACTCAGCCCCCTCTCACTCTTCCCCCCATGGAAATGACTGTTCTTAAAACCTTCTATGCAGTGAAAGTGCGAAGCAGGATTTTACCACCTCTATAAATTATTTGAAATGTGGATGTAACTGGACAAACCATTGGAACTGAACAGTGATAACAATATTTTCTAGATAACTGCAGAGGAGTCTTTAGAAAACTGTAAATTTTTATTAATATTTTTTTCAGTTTATAGTACTGGCATTTATTTGTCTTATTACTGATATTGATCATGGATGTATAGTTCACTGACTACTGATGAATTGCATTGATAAGTCATGTTGATAAATCCACAAATTACTAATCCTAATCTGTTTTAAACCATGTTACTTGATATATGTAGAAAGATACTTGAAAATCACAGAGGTAATTCTTTGTTTTGCTGTAACTTCGACTTTAATTTCTTAATGAATCAAATACCTGTGTGGACTCAGCCACCCCTCTGAACTTTTTTTAAAAATACATCAATAGATCCTTAGACCATTCCAGGTCTCAGATAACAGGTTTCCCACAGATGGGGGAAGTACAGATCTAGTCTAATAATGTTAGTGATAATTTGATGGTAAATTCTTTCACCTTTCTCCAGAACCATTAGTACTTTCTCAGCCTCTTGTTTGAAGGGAAAGCCAACAGCCTTCCTTGACTACTGATTTGTAGTTTCTGCCCAGAAGAGAACTGTGGAAGGTAGTTCTTTAATGAGGCCTTTCTCTTCCTGCTTAATTTCTAACCATGATCTCAACAACAAAAAGAATAAAAGAATTTTTATGGAAAGTTTTATTTACGTACTGCTGAAGATATACATATAAGAAAAGCAATCAAAAAGACTCCTATTTTAAATTATGTATTTTTCCTTTAATGGACAGAATACTGATTTATTTTTTACATAGTTTCTTCAAAATAGTAGTTATTCAACAATGGTTTAATAAATTTATATTCTGCATGCCTTTTTTATTTGATGAGTAATAAGATTTATGCCATAAGCACAGGCAAAATTTAAGGCAAAACTGCTGGGAAAAAAAGGTGGTTAGAGAATATTTATGGTAAGGCATAAGCATTATAACAACACTTAGCCGTGAACTTAACTGTAAAGTGACTTTCACAGCCTGAAGTTTTGGTTGAGAACTCAATGTTTTGTTTACTGCATGAGCTACATAATCAACAAAACCAATTTTGCTGCACACACTACAGGACATCTCTGGTTCTGCTTGCTGAGAAAGAATTTGTCTTTGTGGAAGTTCCACACATCATAAACAGTATGATAGCTGCAGCTGATATTCTAGTGATTTTACATAAATTCAAAAGAGTGCCTCTGAAGCCATTTGCCAATATTTTTTGTGCTTTAGTTAATGAACCACAGAAAGGTATTGTTGGAGTTAAGGACGTTGGATATTGGGTATATTTTAACATACGTATAAAGACAAAAATTACGTTTCTCACTAAGCTGGCAATAAGAAATGCTCTATGCTGTAGTGAGGCTATAGACTCTCATGTTGAGACTAGAGTAATGGAATTTGTTAGCTTTGCATTCTTTTTGGCTAAATATTAGCATTATGAACTTCATATGCCCTCTACCCCCAGTAAGGGAGAATAATGTTAGGCTGCAGAGATAGGCAAGCCAGTGAGCCACTGACTGTGACCTGGCCTGATATTAAGCTGACTGAACAGGATATGAAAAACTGCTGGTAGTGACATGAGAAATTTTTGGATGTAATAGACAACAGTGCAACAGCTGGCAAATGTTAATGTTTGCACTATGAAGGACCATCACATTTCACAGTTGCTTAAGGGGCAGTTATGTGAGAACTGACTAAATATCACAGGCTCCTGGCAGGGGATACTGGGAACCTTTATAGAAGTAGAATTATCTGATGTCAACAGCACCTCAATAACTAGATCTGTAATACCATAAAGGTCAGAGATTACCTTGGTAATGGTACAAGAAAGAGAAAAATAAATGGGAAAGAGATAGCCAGTTATGTGATTGGTACTATCTGGGGATGCCCATTGGGCAGCCTTGCCTGTGATCTCCGCAGTCTAAGTCGGGGTAATAAACCAGAATTGTATGTCTGACTGTATGTATTTCCACAAGAAGAAATGCCAGAGAGCAAAGTGCTGGCACACAAAGACATCTCAGTAACAGGGTGCTGGTGCCCATTTCGGGTTTGGCAACGCTGATATTTACCTACCGCTTCCTAAAATAATTTGACTGCAGAAATATACGCAACTAACTTTGGAAAAGATAAAAGAAAAAGCTTCAAACAGAATTTCTCAGTCCATAAAAACTGTATAGCATTTTTAATAGACTGAGGGAGAGGGGCATATGCTCCATACCCTCCATTAATGGAAATCTGTAAAACATAAATAAACATTTTGTAAGAATAGGAAAAATACAGTTGACTGTGCATTACAGGAATGCAGTAGATAACATCTTGAAATTGCTTTCAATCTTATTTTTTCATAACTCTATTAATATTCTTTGTTGTTTTTAACACAAATTCATTAAAGTGTTATAAGAAAAGATATAGTGTAGCTGCCGAGAACACCTTTATCTGATGATGTGTGTGGAACTACATATTTCATGCCTGTCCACTCGTTTCCTTATAAATGCTGGTTCAATATGCATCCAACACGTGCATTTCTATAGTATGACCTAAAACTTAATTGCAACATTTCAGCATATATTGACTTGCTGAAGCAGAACTTCATTGATTTATCAGCAGAACTATATAAAAGATGAAATGTCTCACCTGGGAGTATCAACAGAATGGCAGTGAAGAATGCATTTGTTTTCTGCCTGTAATGTCTCAGTCCTGAAATAACACATATAAATAAGACTCAAATATACAAAGTACAGCTTTTTCTTTTTCCCTGTCACCAATGTCAGCTTTTATTTTTTTTTACTTTCTTCTCTTTCAAACAACCTGTTACGCAAAAAATTTTCTCACTATCTTCAGAGAGAGTTCCTGAAATTAAGATTTCTTTTTGCTGTGCATCATTGTACTTTTGGAGGTATTTCATTCCAGCTTTCCTTCTTCATGCACACTTCAACAAAAACCTGTTAGAGAACAGCCCTTGGTCACGTTAGAAGGGTTTTTTTTTGTCTAGACGGTGAAATAATCACAGCTAACATCAATGCAAACAAGGAAGTGTGTTTTCAAAAAGGTCCATTAATTTCCTTTTGAGATAAAAAGCCTGTCAGAAGAATTTCGGAGTGAAATCAAAATCAGTATGATTCTAAAAACTTTGTAATGCAATTTTTAACCAGTTGTTGAAGATCAATAGCAAAAGCACCAGTATACTAACAGTATCATAAGTTTATAATCAGATGCCTGTGAGAAAAGCTAAAAGCTACAGAAATTATTAGCTTTTTTTCCTTACTTTTTTTGCACTGAGCTCTATCAAAATAAATCATCTCTTCAAACCTTCTTCTGCGGTTTTCTGAACAACTAAGTCTCCCACTGGCTCTGCTCTGATCACCTGAAAACCATAATCATAGTCAGTTAACCCTTAAAGGATATAGGAGCTGCTGTGTGCAAGGTTCGTAACTACATGAATGATTCTGGTTGTAAACTGCTCATCTTGGTGCTTGGTGGTAAATTGTTTTCAGACTCCTTCAGAAGTTTTATTTTTTAGTATCCTTTTGTAAGCATATTGGTTTCTTACTTTTATAGGATGCAGGTGCCCAGGCCTGCCTCTCTCAGGCCCAGGCAGAGGTGAGAAGGATCTGGGACTGCCCTGTGCTGGACACAGAAAGTTCCATCTGTCTCCAACCCGCCAACCACAGGGCACAGCTGAGCCCCGCAGTCAAGGGAGTGACATCTCAGTGAAGGTGTATTTAAGGAGTGAGAATTGAGGAAAAACGTGAGAGGAACAGTCTTGCAGGCACCAAGCGCAGTGCGAAAGAGGAGGAGGAGGTGCTCCAGACACCTCAGCAGCCTGCGGTGAAGTGCATGATGAGATAGGCTATCCTCCTGCAGCCCATGGGGGATCATATTGGATCAGACATCCATACTACAGCTTGTGCAGGACACCATGCCGTAGCAGGTGGATGCCTGAAGGAAGCTGCAGATCATGGATAGCCCACACAGGAGCAAGCTCTTGTCAGAAGCTGAGGCCCAGGGAGACAAGCCCATGCTGCATGCAAGACTGGTGACTCTTGGGGGACCCAATCAAGCAGTCCATGCCTGAAGGACTGCACTCCATAGAAAGGACCCAATCTGGAGCAGTTCTTGAAGCACTGGAATCTTTAGAAAGGACCATGATGGAAAAGTCCATGAAAGGAAACCTGTGCTGGAGCAGAGTAACAGCATATGATGGTTAACCTCAGCCAGCAACTAAAAACTACACAACTGTTCACCCATCCCATCCCATCCCATCCCATCCCATCTCAATCACCCCCATCCCTGCCCAGTGAGATGGGGGAGAGAATCAGAAGAGTAAAAGTGAGAAAATTCATTGATTCAGATCAAGACAGTTTAATAGGTAAAGAAAAAGCTGCATGCGCAAGCAAGGCAAAACAAGGAATTAATTCATTACTTTCCATAGGCAGGAAGTTGTTCAGCCATCTAAAGGAAAGCAGGGCTCCATCACACATAATGGTTTTGTGACGTCATCACAAATGTCCTGCTTCCACCTTCCCTCTTCTTCCTCCAGCTTTAAATGCTGGGGATGATGCCCTATGGTATGAAATATCCCTTTAGTCTTTTGGGGTCAGCTGTCCCAGCTGTGTCCCCTCCCAAACCCTTGTGCACCCTGAGCCTCCTCACTGGAGGGGTGGTGAGAGAAGGAGAGCTCTTGACTCTGTGTAAGTACTGCTCATCAATAACTAAAACATCCCAGAATTACCAACAGTTTTCAGCACACATCCAAAGCACAGCCCCACTCTATTTGCAATTAGCAATAGCTTAAATTCTTTTTCTCCAAATCAAGTCTTTTTTGCCTGTGGCAGTAACTGGTGAGTGATTGCCCTGTGCTAATCTGAACCCATAGGCTTTCTCATCTTATTTTCTTGCCCTGTTCCATTGAACACAGTGAGTGAAAGAGTGGCTTGGTGGTAACCTGTCACCCAGCAAAGTCTAACCCAGCATGTCCTGTATATATGCAGAAATTTATTTTTTTTTCCTAAATAAATAAAAACAAGTAGGTACTCTTGGCTTCCTTATTGAATATCGTGTCTTTGCTTTTGGAATTCAGGTTTAATAGGAGTTCACAGAGGAATAAAATCCAGAAACAGGTAGATATAATGTAGAAATGTGAATACTATCTTCTCTAGTTCAACCATTTCCCTCCTAGTTATACACCAATATCTTGATAAAAAGCTATATGCATAGAGTAAATCATTCATATGGGTTAATTTGACAACAGTTCTCTTAAGTTCTGTAATACCTTAAGCTAATAAATATCTATTCAGAATCTCTCTATTCTTTTTTTTTGGTTGTTGTTATAGAAATAATGACAAATCTCTGTGATTTAATCCTGATACAACTAGTAATTTTTAAGAACTTTATAATGTTTTACTTACTCCGGGAAAATTACCTGGAGATACATAAAATAACCAATAACTACCTTCCTGATATCTTAAATGAATCTTAATTTTAATTTTCTAAAGCATTTAGACAGAAGGAATGAAAACACAACTGAAAAACAGTAAACTATATGCATATCTTCTTCTGTAAAGCTAGACAGCTACATCTCAAAAGGATCATTTCCTTCAGCATCTCTTAAGGACTTCTTCCTGCTATGCATTTTACCCTTTGCGCAGTGGTGATAAATGAACTCATTCTCTTTCATTCTTCTGCCTCTCAGAACAGCTTTTAAACTTTATAGTTTTCTTTCAATTTCTTCTCTTCCACTCTAACAGAGCAAATTTTATAGGTCATTGGAAATAGTACAAAACAGAAAAAAAAAGCTCACAAAACCTCTCAAATATTTTTCTGTTTTTAAAATTGTGTCTTGAAAATTTTCAAAAATCAATGATGTGTCATGGATGGTATATCAGGAAGCTTCATTCAAGTGTGACACTGATATTCTCATGTTGTTGTACATGCCCTTAGACACCTGTCTCCACATACAAAGTACTCAAATTGCTGAGTTGCATTGAATTCACTGAAGGGGAAATGCCATACATTTCTGTATTTCAAACTGAAAATTTGCACCAAATTCCTTCTCAGTAAACTAATTCTATAAACATTATGTGCGATTTGCTATTAACTTATTCTTCAAAATGAGAAATAAGACTCAGACTCCTTGTCTCTGATATTTTTTTTTTAAATACCAGCTGAAAGAGAATAGTCCCTGTGGGTGACAGCAAAATTAACAGACCCTGATGCGTACATGTGGAACAAATTCCTTGTGTGTCCTTGGAGCCATCATTATACAGGTTCTCAGTAGAGTGCTTTCTTTTAATCTTCTTGCAATCTAACAATGAGTTACATATCCTTTATTCTGTCCTAAGGCATAAAAGCCTTTGCTGAATGTGAAAGTTGCAGCAGTTTGGGCTGGGGTTTTTTTTGTGTTTTGGGTTGGGGTTTTTTGGTATGTTGGTTTTTTTTCCTCTTCCCACAAGGGTTTTGTGACCTATGCAGGAAATACAGAATTCAGGCCAGGAATTCCAGGTGAAAAAGATCAAAACAGTGTTAGCCTTTTTCATTTTAATATTTGCATCCCAGAGTAAGATACCTACAGAACCTAATCTCCTAGACTGTTTGGCTCTGTGAGTATGAATTTGTTTATGATACTAACACCAAACATATTTGCAATAACATTTCCCTTCTCTCTCCACCGTCGTGTGTAGGTACAAACATCTGTGATTAAAAAATTATATCAAGAAGACTGAGTATTTAGTTTCTTAACTAATTTATTTCTTCTCAAAGTCTCATTTGGTCTACATTTGAAAGAGCCTTTGAAGATTTCAGAATGTAAATATTTTCTCTCTTTTCTGGTGTAGGAAGCTGAGCTGCAGAGAGAACCAGGAGTAATCTGTAGGAGGGGACTGCACAGAATGGATAATTCACCTTAACTCTATCCATTTCTTGAACCAGTAGGTACTCTCCATCTGGAGTCCACCTGCTTAATAAAGGCTTCTATAATAACATAAATAAAGAAATAGCTAGATACTGGTAACAATTGTCTAGGAAAGGCTTCTTTGTATACAATACATGTCATAGGCTTTTTTATTACAGCATCTGTAAATACTTCGAAAATAAAAATGCAATCTGTAGTTCAGAATGAAAAATAAATTAAATTTGAAGCCAGTGGTTAAGAGATATGTCAGTCTGAAGTAAGTAAATGAAGCTACTGTAGGAAGAGGAGAGGCAATGTAAATTTAGAAATGCCTCAGTCATAAACTGGCAGTACTGTGTCCAAACTTAAAATAGTGATCCATTCAAGAACATTTAAACCTTGGTTTCTGTGCTGGCATAATTAATTAATGATAGTTTTGATGTTGAGTTTTATGATTTGTGCTGGGAGATGGATTGAGACTACCAATTCATTCCTCATTAATCATTCAAAGATAATTACTTTCAGTGGCTGCCATGTGGACTGGACTTGAACCAATATCTTTAAGGATAAAAAGGAGGCTACTCCTTAAAAGAATGCCAGAATCAGAATCCTTGCTCATTATTTTTATCAGATTTGGTTTTACCCTGCATAAGAAACCCAAGTAAAATGATAACAATGCATTTTGAAATACAGAGATGAAGAGATTGAAGATTAAGGTGCAAAGTTGGGGTCATTACGAGAACACTTTTTTGAAACTCTTTTTTTAAACTTCACCAATACCTTCATTTAAAGTCCAGACAGATAGATAGCTACTAGGTAAGTAGATGGTTAATATTTTTTTACACCATCACAGTCAAGAATGCATTTAATAAATTACTGTGTCACTTTTTTTCCCCAAAATTCATTTCAATAAGTTGTGCAGTCTATTTTTCAATCACTTCACTGGAATTGATGCAATACTTGGCAACAAAAACAGCAAGTCAGTGTTGCTAATGTGCAAAGGAAGCTATGACAGCAAGATTTTCTTGTATTGGTAATCATCAGCCCTGAAAAATATAAAAATCAAATAGATCATGATGCATTTTAAAATAAACAGTTAGTTCTGCTTGAAAAATTATGTCCTCATGTAATTGATTTTGAACAAAGTTTCATACAAATAGCATGAAAAAAAGGAATGATATTTGCCTAAAAAGGTGACAGACATTTTGTTTCATTGATGCTGAATTGAGTAAAATGAAGATGTAATTTAAATAAGTACTAGAAAGTAGTAGAAAATCCTGTACAGGGAAAGTCATCAATTTCTGTGGCAATACAAATTACATCCTCGAAAAGTTTGTACTTGAGGAAGGATGTAGAGCTCTCAAGCTCAAACATCATCAACATTGAAACGACCTTCTTTGTCTAACAGATATTCCACTTACAGTGGTATTTCCACACATACGCTGCCCCAGGTTGCTGCAGAGAATTGAAGATAGTGTTTGTACAAAGAAATGCAGTGCCACCATATGCCCAGCAGGCTTAGAGCTGTTGAAAACTTGGCCTGTGGTATTCATCAGAGTAAAACCTGTTTTAGAGCATCCTGAATAAAATGCAGCAGTAATAAAACAGCTCTGGTCTCAAGGTACAGAAGTGCAATTTTCTCTTTGTTGTGAGCTATAATTGGTGAATATATTAGTATTTGCAACTTGCAAGGAAGAGAGATATTGCCTGGTATTGTCTTCACAAACATTTGTAACTGCTTTGCATCCTTTGCTTTCATGAAGGGTATGACATTCAAGTGCCATGAACTGGAAGGAAAGAAGTGTGATATTGTTCTTAGACAGAGAACTGAATGTTCCCCTGGTTAGAGGACTACAGCCAGGAACCTTTCCCAAGGAAGAAATTAAAGATGCATATTCATTTATCTATGAGAGGATTTTCTATAAAGTGTATCTCTTCTCTATAGGTGGCACAGAATGCAATTAATTAATTCCTAGCCTTAAAATGAAGCAGCATTTATCCAAGAGATTAATAAATGGCATGCAGCCTTGATACATTGCCAAAACTTGCTTCAGTTTATTTTTGAATGATATACTGCCTTTTTATAAATACACATTCATTAGTAAAAAGCATTAAACAAATGTTGTACAGAAGTGAAAACAAATCTGTTTGCCAAATTGGTTATGCTTGAGGCAAACATGAGGGTTGGATTTTTGTTTGTTTGTTTTTATTTTTGATTTTTGAAATAAAGCAGCAATAGTATTCCTTCTGATTTCATTTTCATTTGAGCATTTTTATGATTGCTTTCTGCCATAAGCTTTTACAAGTAATAATAAAAAAAATGCTCTACCTTTAATAATTGCTTTCCTAATTTATGCAACAGGTATTACATTTAAGCAATGTTAAAATACGTTTTAAAAGCATATTTTCCTTCTTAATTTTCCTCTGAAAATTGACAATAATTTTAAGTACCTTTATTACATATTCTCTAGACCATTAGCAAAGGTATAGAAGTTTGCTTGTGTCCAATACTCAATTGGCAACAGATTCCATGATTATGAAACAAGCCCAAATCACAGAAAAATCTAGCCCCAGAGGAACAGAGAAAAATCTTCCTCTTCAAAATGCTAAGTTCAGCACACATTTCTTCTGTTCATTACATTCATGAGATTAAGGTGGTCAGAATATAGCATTTTAAATAAAATATAGCAACATTCATCTGCTGCATGTTCAAGTGTGCCTCCACGTTCCTTTGCTTCCAAGCTACAATTGCACAATTCTACAATTGTAGAACCTATTCAACAGCAATAAAATAAGCATGATATGAAATTCAGTTGGTCAGAGTTATCTTCTTTCAGCTGAACCATAAACAATCACGTCAGCAGTCCTGCCACATTGCCTTCTTAGCCTCTGATGGAAAGAAAATATTGAAGTGAATGACAAGTAGATAAGAAATTACAAACTTCAGGGGTTTCAAAGAAAATATTTCCTTGGAACAAGCTTTTTTTTATTATTATTTATTTTCTATTATTTTCTTCTTTTTTTATCTGTAAAAACAGAGATCATCTAGATCTGAAAGACTAGTTTATTGATTCTGTTGTTACTTTTTGATTACTTTCTGGAAAATGAACTAACAGTTTAAAATGAGAAAGAGGAAAACCAACACAGAATATTTTATGAAGTATGAAATTTCAGTGTGACACAGAATTAAATATTTTGGTTTTTTTAAAAGATCTCATACTGTGAATAGAGTCCAGGATGCATAACAGGGCCTTGATATAAGCTGTACTAGTCTTCAAAGTTCTTCAACTGATAGAACATAAGACTTTTGGAAAAGTGTGCTTGCAGAGCTCCTCACTTGCATCTTCCATGAGGATGATCGGTCATGACATTCATAAACATGGATCTGTGGCCAGGACAAGGCTGTCTATGTGTCTCAGAAAGTGAAAAGATGTTAAGTGTTTTACAGACTATCCCGGGGGAGAAACAGTGCTGACAGAAGATGCCGTAGCTCCACATCAGACTCCTATGAGGGAATGCTCTAGTCACCTCTTGGCAGGCATATGCCGTTCTGTAGATAAATATGACCTTGTGGATACATCTTTCCTACTGTCTTTACTTGCTCATCTTCCTTGCCAGTGTGGTCTACTGTGGAACTGAGAGCCCAGCTCTCTGCAAAAAGAGTGGTTAGTGGAAAATCAGTCTCAGAGACAGCATGTATCCAGCAGCAAAGGGGACGCAGAAAAAGCCAATCCAGCCAACCAACCAACCAACCAACGAAACCCTCATGAAAGATAACAGGTTTAAGAACCATCACCATAGGCAATATGGGTTATTAGCATCTATGCTATGGCAGCATAAAGGCACTACATCTATAGCAGATTGCTGTTTCAGACAAGACTAAGCCCTCACTCCAAGATTTTGGGTTACCTAATTGCAGTGTGAAATCACCATAGTGGAGTAACTCAGCTAAACATATATTGTTCTAAATGTCAGTTCTGAGCTTGTGGCAAGATTGGTTTAAATGGATTTTATAAACTTAGTACTGACAGAACCTAGAATACAGATTTTTCAGTCTTTGGAATAATATGTGTTTTAAGGAAGGATATTTGTTTTGTAATAGAACATCTGCTGTATAGAGCTGTACATCTGAGTTGATTGTTCAGATGATCATCTGTAAATCTTTTTTCATCTTAATTGAAGAAGATAGGATGAAAAAAACCCGAACAATGGAACAAAAAATATAACCCCACCAAGCCTATTGTTATTTCCAGAGAAGTCGTGTTTTAAAATACCAGGTCAATACTACCAGGTTTCAAAATCTGTAAATTTTTATTTACTGTTCTGATAAACTGTTTCTGTTTGGCCAAGTGTTTCCTTTTCTTTATTTGTCTTCTGAGAAAAGTGTCAGTGGGGAGACTTCGCAAGGAACACCAGACCTATGTGTCCTGTAATGTCTATTAATCTGCTGTTTGTCAGATGAAGAACCAAGTTTTCTTTCATTAACTAGTTTTGATTCTCTCAATCATATAGCAAAATACTTTTTTTCCAGCCATAAAAAGTATTGGGGACTCAAAGACATTTTCCAAAATAGCAGTCATGTCCCATAACATGTAATTATCAAATTGCATTTAAAGAAGCAACACTGCAGATGAAGACATCTGTTAAAGTATTCCAGCTAAAATACTGAAAGACTATAATGACAGGCTGCTTTTTAAAGCATTGCTTTCTGCATTCTCTTGTAGGACACACATGATTGGACTGTAATTCAAAAGGTACTCTCTTTGCGAGTGTACAAACTGTAAATTCTGTAGTAGACACGTGGAATATGTTTGGCAATAAATTAAAAAGCTTTGAATAAATAGTATTTCATGCATATATATACAGGAGAATAATTTCTTCTGTTCAGATGGGATTTCTTTATATATTTTTTCACTCTACAAAAGGAAGGTGCATATTTGTCCTTTTACATACCTCTTCTCACAAAAATCTGGGAACAATCTAATTTTTGTTTCTGGCATTAATTTTAAAGTTTTTCTATCCGATAGTTCTCATTAAATCTCTCTTAACCCATAGGAATACATGAGCAGGAAAAAATGCTGTAATTTTAGTAAGTTTTATTGCTCTGCAAATAGTTGAGTCCGTATACCATTAAGATCTTTTAAAATAATCAAGAAGTGCAGGAATGGTGGTATAGAACAGCCTTCTTCTATATATAGTCAAGTTCGGTAGGAGAGATTTTGTACATGGTTTAAGATACTGAAAAAAATATTCCCATATAAGTTCCTTGAAGTAATCACATAGAGATATTTGGAAGCTGGATTACATGAGTTCACTAGGAAAACATCGCAAGGAAGTGTCATTTAATCCAGATGAAGATTGCAATCAAACTCCAGTCACCATTCAGACAGCAATTTATCATCTTGTCCAGAGTTGTGGAACTTAAATTAGATTTCCTTTTTTAAAATTATTTAATTTTTTTAAAGGAGCTGCCTCTTCATCAATATCTCTGCAACAGAACTGATAGCTGGAAGTAAGCCATAATCTATTAGATTTGTGTCCTTGTATATTCTTGTTTATGGCTTCTTCCTTTTCTCATTATCACTTGTTTCAGTGAAAAGCTCCTTCACCAGATACTCTTAAAGAAGGAAAAAACACTCCTTTACCAACCTTTGCAAAAGACTTTTGGATAATGGGACAGAATCTCAGCAGTATGATCAGTATCCTTCTCTAGAAGTACAGTTAAGCTATATTGATTTAAATACATTTGAAATTTTATTAACTGAATTGAATTTGTTCACTGAATTTACCTGTATCTATGAAAAAATTAACACATTTGCACTAGTTAAGCTTTTGTTTTCATCAATATGGCAAAATTTTTACAAGATTTCTCTTGAATTTTAGAGCTTTTCTAGTCCTATACTTTTTTGTAGTACAGTTATGAATCCATCTTGCTTACATTTGAAGAAAATACCACAGAGTGATTATCTGTGTTGTGTAAGCACTTCTTTCAAATACTTTGTCCTTCATATTTTATATCACCTTTTTATTTCCTCTTCTCTGAAAGATGAGTTATGAAGCATAACTTTCATTACTTTAGAGTGAAAAATCAAGAACAATTTCATAGGCAAGAAAACTATATTCCAGAACGCACCTTGCTTAATTCTTACAGTTCAGCATTAATTATATATATTAGTGCTTATCGACATTATAATAAGGAGTTGTGATTCTGACTTCCACAGTCATATTCAAAGTAACATTAATCATTCTAGTAGTATAACCACTGTGATAGCTGAGTATGTCCTTTGTTTTCCTCCTTTCCGTACTTCTCTCCCTTCTTTCAGCCAAATTTGATGAGATTGACTTATCCCAATTTAAGTTTCTAAGTCAGAAACCTAAACCAGAGTTTATCACTTTAAACTGCTTTCTCCTTTTGCAGACATCAGAAATAAACAGTTTCAATAATTGATTTATCTCAACGCAAAATAAAAAAACCTGTGGTGAAACACCCTCAGAAGGTATTTATTTCTCTGTAATAAATACAGAAGAAGCCCAAAATTTTCATCTCCAACTCATGATAATACTGTTTAATACATGATTTAAGGCTGTTGAGTACCTGTTATCAGCACCAGCATAGTGGGTTCAGGGTAGATAGATCAAAAACAAGTTCCTGTGTGTTAAGTACAGCCAAGTCTTCACCTACAGAATATACACAGCTGGATATAAAAAATAAACTAATTAAACCCGAATAATGTAAATTATTTTGGATTTTAACAAGTGGGCTTGCTAGCAGCACTTGTTTAATTTACTTGTATTTGCTTGTTATTTACTTGTATAAAATTGTTGTGCAAAATATCCTATGATCAATTATCAAATTGCTATTCTTTCATGCTGATATTACCTACATATCATTCAGCATTTGGGATTTATTATGAGACTGATGGTTTTTCTCTTGGAATTCTTTTAGCTTTTTGACTTACAGGGTAAAATTGCGTATGTCAAGTTCTCATAATGACTGACACAATGCAGAAGTTCACAAGATCTTTAAAAAGGAAAAATCTTCATAAAGGCTTCCTTTCCTAAAGAAAGCATTAACCAAAAACCACCAAAAACCACAAGTCAGTGCAAAAAATTATTTATAACATGGATCTTTAAATGAAAAATCGTAATATTTTATGGTTTCTGCATTAAGCGTCAATAACTGCCAAAAGGAATTTCTTTCTGTGTGTAATTGAGTTCGAAATGTATTTTAGTGTTTCAAAGAGAGTTGTTTGATCTGGTTCTGTAAGCAAGATATCTGTGAACTTCTTTCTATTTTTCTTAAAAAAAAAAAAAGGATAGAAAATCCAGATTAACTATAAATGTGTAAGTGTGGATTTCAGTCCATGTCCAAGAACCTAAAGATCAGCATCAAGATCTGTTTTATATTGCTCTAAACATTACAGAAGTCACAATCGATTTTATTCTTACTGTCTTTGTTTTCAACATACTGGTTTCTTGCTGTTTGCATACAATCATTCTGATGAGCTGCCATCAATGGTCCCATTGCAAAACAAGCAAACAAGTATCATTTTTAGTATCTGTATATAACACTCTTCATACTTCCTTGGCATTTCTTCCCCTTCTGGCTTGCATGGAAGAAGGAATGAAACCAGTAAGTTCCTCAGGTTTGTACTCCACTTACTCTCGCTAGTTTGCAAGCACTGAAGAATGTGCAAACCATGTAATGGTGTATCAGGGAAATGCCTTTGTTAAGATCTACTTTTAAGAACTAATTATGTAAGCTACTACTATAGAAATGAAGCTCATGTTGCAAATAATAGTAACGAGAAGCAGAGTTTATAACATGACCTAATTTGTGTAACTCAACTTTTGAAAAATGCAAGCAAAGTAGATTTGCAAGTTTTGGGGTCATTTTTACTTGCTGATTATCATTGTCTGTCAATTTATCCGTTTTTAATTTTGCCCACATAGATTTGTCAATTCTGGAAGACATCATGACATCTCTTGTTTTGACATCTACTATAATATCATTAAAACCAGCCTTTTTTAAGGATAAATACTGCTAGTTGGAAGAATATATTTGGCCTATTACAAAGCAATTTTGTAACTACATGAGAAGTTTTACACTATGGGATTCAATTTAAATCAAAATTCAATTTTCCAAATGTCTAATCTTCACCAAATAAATTTTGCTTGCTAACAAATCCTATTAAGTTGTAGATAGAACATGAAAAGTAAATGGTTTTGTTGGTCAAAAATTTAATCCTATTGGTTCCCTTTGTCCAGTGGCTGACTTAGGCCTGATTAATTAACCATAATACAAAGACTAACAATATAAAACCAAATCCCATGGGTTTTATGAAAGATAAGCTGTAATTAGCCAGGATGGAAGTATTCATAAATACTTATCTCTCTTGAATATTTTTTTTGTCAGGATTCTTTTTTTTTTTCAGTTCAGAGGGGGAACATCATTTAGTGTTGGTTAACTGACATTAACCTTCTCCTGTGGCATGCAATCTATTTCACCTTCCTTAAAAATGTGAATGTCAGTTGATCATCCGCTTATCTGCATTTCTCCAAACTTTTATCTGGAAGCAATGAAAAAATATTGTTCTCAGTTTGTCCAAGGTCAGTGATAATCTTAAATCTCCTAAATACATGTTTACACAGTATTTTAACAGTTACCAGCATTTGAGGCACATATACATTCTGTTCCATTAGGCCATTTTTCATTTTCATGCATTTTAAATTTGTATTCAAGCCACAGTTTCATAGTATATTAAGTTTGCCACCATGACAGGTGATTTTCCAGGGCTAACAAAACCTTTTGTTTCTAATGACATGCTCAATATTACACAAACATCAGCCTATTATCATTGGCTTCAGTAACGCAATGGGGGAAAAAAATGTCTGTTTGGCTGGAAATTATCATCAGCTTTACTAATTATATCAAATCATTACTTGCAAAATTTTCTGAATGAAATTTCCTCAGTTTTGCCAACATCACTCTTACATTTTGGTATAAGGGAAATAACCAGTGTGCTACTTTTTGGGTTTGGAGATCCAAAGAATCTATCCATGATAAGAAGTACTCAGGAACAAATAAACTTTGTTTCCACTGTAATGCAGGAAGTCCAAATACCACCAAAGGAGCTCTGAACCAAAACTAGAAGTTTAATGTACTCATAAGGCTGAGGGAGGCATATAGGTTAGGAAAAAAACCCATTTGGTTAACAAGTTTTACAGCACTTTCTTTAACAAAATATGGTTCTCATTTCTTTTTTTTTTCTTTAGCAGTGTTCTGTTTAGATGTAGATGGGAATGATAAGAAATTGTACCACTGCACCATAGTTCCATTGCTTCCAGAAGGACAAAACTCCTGTTTGGAATTCAAGTCTTCAATGATTTTGTGTGTGTGTATGAGTGTGTGTGTGTGTGTGTGTCTGTATGCGTGCATAAAAAGAACAATTTTATAATTGCAAGTACAAGAAAAGTTAGGCATAATTCTGAGTCCTACAAGATCTATTTTTAAGTTGCTTCTAGGCTCTATTCAATTTCCAAATAGGCACTGGATGGTTCCATTTCATTTAACTCTCTCTAAGACAAAAGCCCATCATAGCTGTCTTGAAGAACCTCTTCCAAAGACCAGTACAGCTAAAAATACATTGGATATTGTTTATTTATTTTATCAGAGCGCTTGAATGCACAAATACAGGATGATATCCATAAGGGTATAGCCACCTTAAGTTATGAGTGCAGTTTTGGGCAGTATAAGAAGGACATCAAACTGTTAG
>VZTA01025032.1:98265-129993 GCA_013398855.1 Mohoua ochrocephala | reverse complement strand
ACAGAGCTCCAAGGAGGCTGCAGAAGGACCCGAGCCTGGCACAGAGCTGGTGCCAGTGGTTGCACGTTCGTGTTCCCAAGGCGCTGCTTCCACGCCTTTGGTCCTTCACGTGCACGGTCTGTGGGTCAAGGAATTGCTTTTTTCTTTTCTTCAGATTCGGGCACATTCAGAGCTGTTCTGTAGGGAAATTTTGCCAGTTCAGTGTGTAGAAAAAAAACCGTGTTTTTCTGAGATTCTTAAGAGAACCTTGTTTTTTAGAGATAAGAATTGCTCAACTTTTGCACCCAAAAAGTCTTTGCAAATGGCAGCAGTTGTCTGAAACATTAGGCTTAAGGAGTTTCTCTTTTGTGTTGTTTCTTTTTTAAAGAATGAAGGTAGGGCTGCTATAGAACATATTGCACGTGCTTGATATCCTGCTTTGGAGACTTTATAACACTACAGTATAGGCAGGGAAGGGATTTCTTTCCCTTTGCAGTCTCTTTTAGTTTGATTTTTTTAGGTAGCAGAGAAATGTAGCTCTCTTCCTAACCAAAACACTCTGTTGTACCAACATTGTCCGTACAGTTATGGAATTTTTTATATTGTATAAAAACATGAGCAATATCTTTGCTATGCACATGCTGCTTATTCTTTGCAAGTTTTTTTCTTGTAAAAAACAAAAAAAAAAACCTCCTCTAGAATACTGTAAGAAATAAAGTATAGTAAAGTAAAGTAGCCAGTAACTGGGATGGATATGACTGCACTGAGAAAAGGATTCCACACTCCTTTAGGGATTACCTTGTTTATATTGCTTTTAAGTCACTGAACATGTCCATGGTGAAATACAGACTTACATTTACAGAACTCTGAACAGTGTCTAACTGAGTTTCAGACTTATGTAGTTAATAAAAGAGCCAATTCTCTTCAGACAGCCTTGAATTCTTATTAAATGTATAAGTTTCATTTTAGACAGCAGGTTTCTACATACTGGAAGCCTGAGGCTAAAGCAAAAAGCAAAGGGAACTTGTGTATGTTTGTAAGGATAGTGAGGAAGGGAAAATTCCTGTTTCTGCTGCCAGGGCTCCAAGTGGTTCAGTTGTAAGGTGGGTCTTTTTCTCTTAAGAAGGGCAGGTAAAAAATACAACTTACAGAGAAAGTAGTTTTATTTCTGTTGCTCTTTAAGTACTCTTAATGTACTTTTAATTAGAAAAAGGCAGGTGAGGAAGGGGAAGAAACTGTTGTTTCTTCATGAAAAATTTTCTGTGTCCTGCACACAAAGCAAGAGATGTCCTCCAGAGAATTTTTACTAGAATTAGTGGAACTAGTGGTAGAAATGATGCAGTAAGGAATGAGAAAACAAAGCCTGAATTAATAAAGCCTTACAATACAGTAGCATGCAGTAAGTGCAGAAACTCCTTGTTTTTCAGAGTCTGAAAACAAAGGCAAAGAGAAGTCATATGACTTGAATATAGCAAAGTTTTTCTGTTAGAGTAAGAAAGTGAATCCAAATTGTTAATCCTGGATGATGTCTTCCACCCCAATTAAAAGGCTTTTTTTAAGGCTTAGAGGTGGTAAAGTCATCAACATATTTGGGATAAAAGGTCACATAGACAACATTAATTTGCAAAGCAGACCTGAATCAAACAAAATAACACAATAAAAGCTGCATTTAAGCACGGTGATCTTCACAGCCATGCCAGTGTACTTGTAAAACCTACAAAAATCAGACATTTTTTCTTTAACTTGATTTCAGTGTTTCACTGAAAAGATATTCTCATAACTGAATGGCTGCTGTGAGCTTTGCCATCCAACTTAATTGCTTCCATTTCCAGGCAAAATGGCTCTCCTGGATTCTGCTTTGGCTTTTTTTGCCTGGTGGAAGGCCAATAATGCTCCCTCATGGAAGCAATCCCATGCAGCAGAAGGTAGGAGGGCATTTGGAAATGGATGTTTTAAAACTGCTCCTCTCACCTGCTGATGGGTGGCAGAAGTGACAGCAAATTCCACATCAAGGAAAGGAGGAAATGCTTGTGTGTGTGTCCCTGGCACTTCTGTCTGAGGCTGGATCCTTCCAGGTGCCCGACACAACGCGGGTTCTCGAAGCAGCTGCTGCTGTGAACAAACATGTGTGAGAGTGTTTATCCAGAATGCAAAGCTTAAGAAGCGTTTTGGAACCGTGTCACTGACATATGGCACAACAGTTTAAGTGAGTGGAATCATTGTTCTGGTGCAGACTTTACAGATAACAGTAGGAGAATTGAAACTCAGGAACGGGGCAGAGCCTTATGGAGTGATTTACAGAGAGGAACTGGATGTGACAACGCGAGTCGGTCTAAAAAAAAAATAACAGCCCACAAGTTAAAACAGTGGAACAGCTTTTCCTCAGAGTGGAATGATGAAGACAAACAGACGAATGTAGGAGGAATGAAATAAATCAGCTGTTAACACTCTCTTTGAAAGCACTTTTAAAAGGTAATAAAATTGCTTTTTAGTGCTTTTTAGATTTTTTCGTCCTTCTAAAGAAGAAATTAAGGTGTCTCTTGATTCTGTACATATTAAAAATGAAGTGTTGCCCGATTCTGTGAGCACCTTCACATTGTGTTATGTGAAAATGACAAGTGATAGTTGTGAGAACAGATATCCTTCAACCCTATTTTTAACAAGTGCAACAAGATGACTGAACTGCCATCAGCTTTCACGACTTTGGCCTCCAGTCCAAATCCACTTCATGCAAAATTCTGAGGAGGAAATGGGCTTCATGCTGGGAACAGAAAATTGAGAAATGTGGGTTAGAGAGTGCTCCAGTTTGGTGCTTCTGTGTCAAAAAGAGTCTGCAGCTCTCTGCCTGGACTTTACAAATTGAAAGCAGCATCTGTATGTGGACTCTGAAGCAAAAAAGAGCACAGCATAAATAGTCCTGATATAAGATGCTTAATATGTCAGTTCACCTAAGCAAATGATCCCATAATCTCTCCCAAATCCTCACAGAATGTTTCTGACCTTATCTCCTCCCTATTTCTACAAAAACTAGTATTCCTTTTGGTTCTGAATTGCAAACCCGATTTCCTGGGTGATGAGCAATTGCAGCAAGTGTGAATTTTTCTATGTCTGCCTTGCCATGAAGAGGGTGTTTGCAGGATTTGAATTTATAATCATGGAACTGAAATTATGGTCTAGACTGTGTAGTTTTTGATGAATGTGGAACAAAGGAAGTAACTGCAGTGGCTCAAGGCAGAGTCAAGACTTCCCCAATGTTCAAAATGGGTTTATCTAAGGTCTTGTTTACTTCAGGAGTAATGAGAGTACAGTTCTAGTTTTAAAACAGAAAATGCCGCCGCAGATTTCTTGAAACAAAGCACTGAAAATTGAGTGTTGAGCAGTAATCTGCTTTCTGGTTCTATCTCCCAATCTCACAAGTTGATAATTACTTTGTAATAGCTGCCAAATCATTAAGGAGTGGAATATTTTTCCCTACCTGTGCTGATAAAAGGGATAATATTTTTATTTTCCGTTTTTATCCATCTCAGCAGACATATAACTGCATAAACGATTTTGTTGCTACAGCCTACTGCAAGCTTAAAAAACTTGATCGGATTAAAATTAATTTTTTTTATCTTAATCGTGTGTGGGTTTTTTGAGGGGGTAAATGTCTCTTATTTCAGTTTGTTTTCAGTGCAGCGTGAGACATCTTGCAGAATTATTTTACGATATTGGGTGCTTTAGAGAGTATTACTTCCTGCATCCATTTTGTTCTCAGAATAATTAGGAGAGGGAAGACATACCAATGTTAAGAATAGATACCTTTTGAATGATATTGTAGAATTAGTTTTCAAGCTAAAAAAAAAAATTAAAAAATTACGCATACATGAAAAAAAATTGATTTTTATCATCAGAAACCCTGCAGAAATGGCAGTGGGTATTACATAGGATGACCTTCAACATGCTCAGCTCCATTAGGATGGGAAATTCAAGGGGATCCCAGCTGGGTTTCCTGGCCACAGGTTACCCATGTCAGAGCAGAACTGCTTCTCCAGCCACTTCTGATCAGCCACTCCCTCTCTGAGTCCACCTGCTTGGAGGCTGCAGTGAAACTCGGCAGTGCTGTGCTCCCAATCTCCAATATTTGTTTATTCTATTTAAACATCCACATTTGGAAATTATGTGCTGCAGTTTGTACTTTCTGGTTTTTGTTAGTTTGGGTTTTTTTTCCTGCAATTTGCCGTTTTAATGTAGACTTTCAAATCTATGAGTATATTCTGGTAATTTCAGCAAAAGGCATTGCTAACTAGTTAAAATGATGTATTTTTGATCATTGCATGGTGGATGAAGTAAAATAAAATGCCGTTGTGGTATAGAATCTAAATATCTGTGTAGCTGTTTTATTTGATAACTGCCATTCTGCTTCAGCTGTTTAAAGGGGTTTTATTGCCTGTTTTGCAATCCAATACGGGGGCCCAGGTGCACCAGGGGAGGCTGAGTTATGTCGCATGTGGCTTCACAGAACCATATCAGTGTTCCTTAATCATTAGAGCAGCGTGAACCGTGGTCGTATATCTTTCAAAGCAGCACATGATTATAGCCCAGGAATGCATTAAGAAACTTAAATGTAAATTAAGTGCACGAGAAGATTGCTTAGATCTTGCAGACTCCGTTGCATTGTGAATGCTTGGTGGTGGGAAAGGATAATTCTTACAATGCTTTGTGTCTGTGGGTTTAGAAAAGGCTTTTCTGAGAGCTGTTGTACCTGTCTGTGGGTGAGAAGGTTGAAACAGAGAGGAAAGAAAAATTTTTCCGAGGTCTCCTGGAAAGAAAAGTTGGTGCAGCTGGAGGGGAAACCAATCAGTTCAGAGGTCTGGGCCAGTTCTCTGCTCAAGTGCTGGGCTGCCTCCTTTGCTTCCAACTGCTCCTGTTTCCCAAGAACGTCTCCACTACAGCTTCCAAGTGGAATGTGGTGAGCATTCTGAGAAACCTCTGCTGTGAATTTCTCCTTTTATTATTTGCTTCTAGCAGCATTACACTGGTAACCACATCAGGCCTAATTGTTTTTTAACTGGTTGATTCCACTGTAATTCCAATGTTCCTTTTTTTGAAATTAATTGAGTTATTCTGTATTTTTATATACAGAAATGAAGGTAGTTAATCCAAATGTTCTACATTACAGTTCCTAATGTTCTTCTTCTAAAGAGAGAGATCCTCCTGCTGCAATATATCTCATAATCTGTTTATATGAATAGAAATTGCATCAAATGCAAAATTAGAGAAACGGCATTAGCTTTACATTAAGTGAAGTTCTTATTCAGGTAGAAGTTATTAAAAAGGGGAGGGAAAAAAAAGGGAATTATTTTTCTTTTATTTATTGATTATACGTGAAACTGTTCAGTTTTTTTCTGTGAATGATACCCTACTCTTTGGTGAATTCCTAGAACTGCCATCATACAAATCCGAACTTCCCCAGGCCTGCTGCTTCCTCAAGGCCACGCTGCTCTTGCTCTGACATGAACAAAGCCTGAATTTGTATTTAATCTTTCTGATGGACACGTTGCTGGATGGAGTTGCTTGAAAGTCTTTAAACAAAACATTTTCACCTGTCTGGTGGAGCTGGTAGCCTCTTTTATTTGAGCCAGTTTCAGTCTGCTGGGGCTCTCTGGGTGTGTCACTCTGAGACCTGAGCAGTCCCACACGTCAGTGGGCTTGCAGGTGGCTTTCCTAGGGACAAGGGAAGCTCGTCCCTCTGCACCAACCCCTCAGCTGTTGTAAGCAGTATTAGCAAGCCACAAAGATCTGTCGAATTTCAAGCAGGATTTAATATGACTAATCATCATCCCACTGGATTTGACTGACATTTTGGTAATGGCTTCTGTGCAGCAGAAATAAGCCTTTAAGAATAAAACATTTTCTGTATTAAAAGGATACCCTTCGTGTGACTGCAGCAAACCCAACACGAGGAATGACTCTGTTGTGCACTAAAATTAGAGCCCATGTGACAGACAAGGCCAGAGCCCAGGGTTCCAGCATTTACCCAAGGATTTGCTAAATGGAATAAACACAAACAGATCTAATGCTGATGCTTTCTAACTCGTGCATGCTTGACTTTAGAAGTTGATAACACTTTCCAAGACAGAGCATGTGAGCATTACCTGAAATTGAATGGGTGCCTTTGTCTGCTTAGGAGCTTGGGGTTTTTTTCCATGAGACAATGCTCTAATATACACAAAGTATCTGGACTTGTTAAAATGTACGCTCTTCCCTGGAAATGACAATGATGTATTGCACACACTTTGAAAATTCTAATGCTACATTTTTCTATGAAAACATAAACCCATGATTTTTACTGACATCCAGATGTGACCTTTGCTTTCTTTGAAAAACAGATTTTCAGCTCCAGGACTCTGATGTAGTGTGTCCTGCTTGTTAGTGGAGGACATCTTACTCTGTTTTTTCTTCCGAAATTCAAGTATTTGCATATAAATTTCAATCCATAAAACTGATGTAAGAATAACTTTGGTTCCAAGATTACAGTTGGTTACATGTGCACAGACTCGTAATTTTTTCATCATAATTTTATTGGTATCCCGTTCCTCGTCATTCCTGGCTAAATCTGTCCTACCACATCATTTTGTGTGGCCTTTTCAGGGGTGCTGGTTGCTCTGTCTCAAAGTTTCCTTTCTGTTTTATTCAGTATATTATCCTGAGCCCTGTTCTCTACAGCAGATTTCATTTTGAACATTCTGGTGCAATAAAACGAGGCGAGTTTTCTAACGGCGTTAAGAAAATCATGTCATTGATGTTTTTTATTGAAGAAAACATTTAAATACTTTTTAAAGGTGTTTTAGTCATCTTGGCAATGTGCAGTGTGTAGAAGCTAAGGATATGTGACTCAGGAGAAAATGTGTTGGTACTCATTTAGGGAAAAAACTCCGTTTGTATTCATACAGAGCCTGAGCTGAGGCCCAGGGGAGCAAACAGAACACTCTTCATCACATACGGGAGGAAATCTGCAGCTGATGTAAATTTTTATAACTCAGTTGACTTCAGCAGAGCGACGCTGATTTATAGGAGATGAAGTTTTTTGCACAGTGGCGGTGTTTTCTTTGTCTGTTTAAAACCCAGCTGTGCTTATTGTTGGGCAGAGCAGCAAAATCAGTTTCCCTGACCTGCATCCCTGTCCTCGGCGAAGCTCTTCTGGATTTACATTAACCAGACTGGGATCAATATCTGCTTCAATAGATGCAAAACACCGAGAGGCATTTCTATGGGTTTTGTTTTCTTACTGCTTTGAGCCACTTTGTGGGACCAAAGCAAGTTGAGAGCTGGGCTAACCAGATGGTTTGCCTGAGGATGGCTGTCCTGGGGAGATGTAGAACCCGAGCAAGGGATTACTTGCTTGGAGAGTGGCTGAGCAGCAGTTGGTTGGAGTTGTGTTGGGCACGGGTGACTGGCATAATGTAGAGCATCCCTAAAGCTGCCCTTCACTGCACCAGGTCTGAGATGGCCGTGGGAAGAGTGGACACAGGAGGGAATGTGTCCCCTCTTCCCCCAGCTGTATGGGGGTGCATCTCAGCTTCAATGAACAATTCAGTCTGTGAGTTATAATTTTTTGCTCGGGAAGGCAGGTTTGTGTTTCCATTTGAGGAGCCCTGTTTTGTATGCAAAGCTTCCCAAGCCTCGGGATGAGAGTGGTCTCGAGGGTGTGTTCCTGCTGCTTCAGGTACACGGGTTTGCAATTCATTAAACTCTGCTGCCTTCCCTGGCAAAATGAGTTCCTACCAAACCCAGTATGTTCATTTACAAAAATGGCAAGTGGTACAGTCCAGCTCCATGAAACCTATCTCAGTCACTGTGCAATTTGCAAACTTTGCAAGTGTCACACAGCAAACAATGTCCTCTGAGTGGAAGGTCCCTGCTCGTGGTAGGGAGCTTGGAACTACGTGATCTTTAATGCCTCTTCAACCCAAACCACCCTGTTTGGCCCTAGAAATACCAATTAAGAATTTTTAGGAGTTCTTCACAGCATTTTTCAGTGGTTAGACTGGCTCACCCATTAAATCTCTAAGTCACAGCATGAATTTAATTTATAGTGACCCAAAAACCTTGACTGTAACTGACCTGGACACCACCTTGTTCTCCAGGGAGCATCACGACAGCTGAGATTTGTTAATAGTTTGAGCAAGTAGTTACCACGTGCCAATGGCTGGCAGGTAACTTTTCATTCAGAATCCCCTCACAGCTGAGTTGGTGACGTGTCATATTGGGGGAGGATACAGGAAAATACATCAAACACAAATTTGACATATTTGCAGATTTTTTTTCCTCAGACCATTTGTATTGTTAAAAGCTGTGTCTCAATTTAGATGCACTCAGCCTGCACTTCTGTTGTTGGTATGAGTGTGAATTGGCACAGTGGTGGCAGCCCTGCCCTATGCACAATTAACAGAAGGAGGAATTGGGTGTTTTGCCATATGAGTAAATTAACCCATGAAAGTTGACCAGAAATGTAATTCCTTTGGCTGCTGCAAATATTTAGAGACGATCCTGGCCAAGCATCTTACTTGGTGGTGGAAGATCACCCTTAAAATAAGGATTAATGTACATTTCAATATTTATTCCTGTGAGGTTTTAATTTTTAGTTTCAGCACATATCCATAGTCGCTCTCAGTCAAAACATCTGTCTTCATATTGACTCAGAGTGTTAAAAAAACAATGTTATGAGATGTGGGGGTAGAATAATTATCACTCTTATACAGCATTAAGAAATTCCCTGCACGGAGAAAGACAGATTTACACTTGCTTTGTCTTATGTGGGTGTAAGAGATAATGGGAGTATAAATCTCTGTAGGATAATAAAATGTATAATTTAGAATCTCTGCACAAGATTAATGACACACGCTTCTTTCTTATTTTTTTCCCCTTTTTAGTTAATGGGATTAGTATTTTCACAGGTTACAGTTTTGTTTTCAGTTAAAATGATCAGCTGACCATAACATATTTGCAGGATTTTGGATTAAAAAAAAAATTCTCAGGGCGATTGTTTTTAGGAATAAAACTGTTCCTTAATAATTTTAGTGTAGACTTTTAAAACTTGGTTTTTATTCAGTTGCCAGGACTTTTTATTAGGTGTCTCTTATGATAGTGTTTTTAGCTTAGAAACTGATCCTTTTTTGAAATATGGTGCCTTGTGATAATGAAGAAGTGGAAATGCAAGAAGAAAAAGTAAAATAGGTTTTTTTGTATCAATGTTAGCACTGATTACCAGCATAGAATAAAAATACAATAATTCTGTGAGATACTTTGTATTATCAAGCTTATTACCAGGTGTTCATACTTCTAAAAATAGAAGTTATTGTGTCAGTGAACTCTGTCCAGAGAGGCTGAACATCAGAAGCCTCTCGGGGCCCTTTGTTGCTGCTCTGTAAGAAGTGTTGGAAGGCAGTGGAATTAAGGAGTTGCTTCCTAGTCCTGGCCATCCTGAGTGCTTTGGCATTTCACCTCATTTTGGGTGTTTTACTTTACCCAGTGAACGTAAGGGTCATGGTGCAAGGCTGCTTGAGATCCCAGGTGATTTTGGCAAAAATGTGTGTCCCAGGATGCTGCTCCCTAACTTTGCTGCTAGGATTCATGTTCAGCATATTCCAGTAAAACCTCATCCTGTTCTTATTTATCAGCTTCAAAACATTGCTTCTCATTGCACGAGACTTCCCCCAGACAAATGGCTCCTGTGAACATTTTGTCTTTTGGAACTTTGGAGTGCTTATTGTCTAATTTCGTTTTAGAGCTTTGCAATTGGATTGTATCCATTTTCTTTTGTTTTGTTTTGTTTTGTTTTTTTTTTTTTTAAGGTTGTAAATAGTTTCTCTTTGAGGCTAAACTTTCACATTCAATCTATAATTAAACCTAATCTGGAATTTAGGTTTTATTTTGGAGTTGAAGAGCATTTCCTTTGTCAGGAAACCATTTAAAGATACCCTCCTATATGCTTTTTACATGCCTTTTACATGTTCATTAAAACTACTCAAATGGAAGAAATGCTTCAATATTCTCTGGAATTCAAAGGGATTTAAATATTTCTTGCTGATACCATGTGATGTGTCCTGTAGTACCCTTTCCTTGAAATCTTTTGCTGTAATTTTAGACCTCATGCTATTTATTTTTAGAACTTATTAGAGAAGTGCTTTTTAAATATCCTTCAGCAGAGGTGGGCGTGTGAAACATGCTGCAGAACTTCAGTGATTCCAGCAGTTGGGAAACACATTTTGGTCTGTCCAAGAAAGAATTACTCAGTTATTACTCATGTTTCTGAGCTCTGCAGAGTGCTCTGAGCCTCACTGAGTGTCCTCTCCCTTCACTCTGCCCTGAGCCATCTTCTTCATATGACAGTGATGATGCCACTATTTTAGGAATCCGTTCTTAACAAAATTAGCCATTTTAATCCAGTTACAGAGACAAGAAATGCTTTGAAGACACCTGGCATGCTGTGTTTGCTGAATTATTGCAAATGCAAATGTTTACACCTCCTAAGTGGGTTTATGAGAATATAATTTCTGGCAGAGCTCAGTTAATAGAATTAGAAAAAGTGGAGATGCCATCAGAGGCAAACAAATTACTTTATCTTTTTCCTAAAATGGAAACTGAGAGCACTCTGATCTGCTTTTTCAACATTTTTACTGCTCATTGTATCCCGTTTCCAGGAAGAAGAACAGACTAATTTTTGTTCCAAAAATCTGCTATAATATGAAACATCGCCACAAAGATGCTTCCAAACCACAATCTTCAAGGTTTGAAAGTTTTTTTTTTTTCCTTCCCTAATTCTTCAATCCATCTCTGGTTTAAGATTGCAAATTGCAGAGCTTGGTCTTTTAACCCACGTTTCTTTCTATTTATGGCAGAAATGTGCCAGAAAATAGCTGTACATGCTTTCTTGAATTTGATACGAATTCTGCAGCATTTTCTTCTTTGGTAAACTTAAAATTTAATAATAATAATAATAGTTTTACTTAGCTTTTAGTTTGCGCTTCACCGGGTTAAAAAAGACCGTGTAAAAAATCAATTAGGAGAGGTTTAATGAATAGCATTGTTTTTCCTTACTTATGCCTCTCATTGTGCTAATTAAAAACGCTTTTGTTTTTCTACTGTGAGAAGCTGCACTGCATCAGGGCCAACAGAGTGTTTACAAAGAAGTGATGGATGAGCTCTGCGAAGCCATAAAATAAAGTGCAGCAAGCTGACATTGGCTTGGCTTCTCTGAGTTTCAATTATTACAGGTTCGTAATTTTACTCGGGAAACGGTGAAAGTTTATTTATAGAGGTGCTAGTGATGTTGTTAATACTTGTGTCCAGGATCAGCATAGAACATCGTTGATCAAACCCATTGAGGCTTTGTTTTAAATCAAGTGTGAGAAGTTTGACAAGTCCATAGTTGTCTAATACAGATTTTTTTTTTCCTGATATGCTTCAGGTATCAAAGTTAGAATTGCAGAAACATCAAAGACCAAACTCCAATTTACAAATCTGTCAATAACGGCAGCCAGCAGCACTATGATTGATGTAATTTATTATAAGATTACGTGGGGGAAGCTCAACACAAATGATTTCTGCAGCACTTGTTACTTATAGATTTTACAAGCAGTAACATTTAGAATAATGACCATCTAATACACTTCTCTGCAAACCACAGATAATAAATTTCAGTTATTGGTTCAACGTGTGAATTGGTAGCTCATACTGAGATAGTTACTGCTGGCAATGCTTCAGGTCCCTCAGTCAGAGATTATGATGTTTAATTTTGACATCACAAACCTTGTGTTTGGCTGCTTGGAAGGCCCCTTTGAGTTCAGTTTACCAAGCAAACTTTGTAGGGATTGTTCACTCTTTTCCATTCTATCCATCCTTATCCTTTTGGAAACATTACCAGCTTTAATTTGTATGTTTGTATTAGAAGAATACGGGCTGAGAATCAGTCTCTAGGTAGCTTTTCACCCTAAGTAATTGATAATGACTTACTAAGAGGTGGAGTATCAAGAAAGTATTTTCCAGTTTGATGTTGCCCTGTAGCTTCTGGGTATTCCTGTCTCTTAGAATCAGCAACATGTGTGGTATCGAGTTCAAAGCTTAAAACATGCTCAGAAATATGTTGGTAACAATTTCTGCCACTCTGTTAGTGGGAGTATTTGATCTGACAAGACTTATGTTCTTCCAAAAGCTGTTGAGAACTCTAAAAAAGAATTAATCCTCTAAGAGTAATTAATAATCTTTTATCAGATATTGTATGATTCTCCCTGAAGTCAATATCCAGGTGGATGACTCAGAGCAGTATGACTTACACTATTTACTCTTTTGAAATATTGACAAAACGATTCGTTTTAGGGGAAGTATATAATTTTTCTGAAATTGAATAAACATGAAAAAATGGTATCTTGAGACCAGTCTAAGATGCTGCCTGTCTCCTGTTGGCATTCTGCAGGAGTAAAGAGAATTGAATTAGGTTTGACATCAGCAAGTTCCACTCAGAAAGGATTATTGGTGGGGGTTTGCTTTAGGACTCAGAACTTGTTGCTCCCTTGGAGGTGCCATAACAACCTCGTGGCTTTCCTGACACGTGGCAAAGCCCACCTGTTCAACTGGGCCCTCAGAGCTGCTGCTTTCCCTTGTGAATAGATTGGAATATTGGTAGATTGACAGATTTTTGATATGAATGTTGGAGGTTTATGTTGCCATGATCTTAACTGTCAGGGTGCCTTTTTGTGGGCAACGAAAACAAAATCTGGGGAAGAAGGGGAAGGAGCCTGGCATTAAATACTTGTGCTTCTGGATTGTCCCTGGCATTAAATACTTGTGCTTCTGGATTGTCAACAGTGTTTGAAGCTGAAGTGCAAAACAGGCAGAGGCACAGACCTCCCAACACGTGTCAGACACCAATTCTTTCCCACAGATGAGTAAAGAGTCCTTGAGCTGGAAAATCAACCACTTTCCTTGGCTGGTGAGAAATATTCCACACAGATCTGAAAGCTTGGCGTGTGTTACCGTGGCAGGGTTGAGCGTGGCTGCAGTGGGACCCTCAGAGGCTGAGCTGTGACCTCTGCTCCTCGCTCCTGAGAGGGGACAGAAGGAAGATTTAAATTTCAGTGGCAGCCCATGATCCTGCAGCAATTCTGGTCCTGAACCTTTTGTCCCCTGACAAGAAGATTTGTTGTAACTTGCAGTGGTGTCAGAAGTATCACAGAGGGGTTGCAGGTTTTAGGAATGCTTTTCCCAGCTCTGCTCCACGTCTAATATTGAAGAAATCTTCCTCTGCAAAGGGATAGCTTTTGGTTTTGTACCATAGCAGCTTTTACTAAGTTTTGAGGCACAGTTTTTTCACAAAGATATAATAAAACTGGATTGTGAAAACCTGTAATCAACACCTACCCGTAATATTTTGATTTAACATTAGTGAATACGTATCCTTGTTCATATCCACGCTGCATTTCTTTGAATTATTTTAATGCAATAGTCATTTGAGTGGTGGAAAATAATCTCGTGAATGACCTCAGTTTCAGCCTGGGGAGTGCTTAGAAACGTTTAATCAGATTTGTCAGATCAATGGAAAGAAGTTTGCATAATGAAGTATAAAGAACTTGCAGTAGTATTACTTAAATCAGATAGGGGAGTTTAAATTGATTCTTATGTGTTGTTTACTCTTTCAGCTGTGTTAAGCTCCAATCTAATTTTTAACATTATTTACAGAAGGCGCTGTCCCTGCTCTGACTTGTTGTTGTCCTGTTTTTATGCAGTTATTTCCCATTTTAAGCATTACTTTAACTCGTCTTTAGTCTTCTAACCTGGGTTCTTCCCTCCACTGATTATATTTTAGGAAACTTTGGCTCATAACTTATTCCCCAGGTTCGAAGTTGGCTCCTAACAGCCCCACCATCAGCCAAGCAGACCCTGCCTCCTTCCCTCGCCCCCCGGACCCGCCACACATCGATGTGCATTAATCATTCATCATTTGCCACAGCTCTCTCAGTGTGAGCACACACCTTTCATGCTCCAGGATGTTCACAACACTCAGTGCTTTGTCTTTACACCCCTGGGCTGGAGACCAGGGAGCCCAATTCAGTGGATTTCGGTGAAATTTGTGGTTGTACACCCACAGACAGGGTGGGAAGAAGGAAGTCCCCGTGCAGGGATGGGAACAGGTGCCCCAGTGAGAGCATCCCAGGTACCACTGACCCATCCAGCTCTGGTGGGAGCTGCCACACACGGGTTTGCTGTGCCACAGCAGGCTGAGGGTGCCAGCTTGTCTCTCCCAGTTCTTTTCTAGCTCACTGCCTCCTGCAGGGCAAACCTGTGAGCCCTGGGTCAATGTGAGCTCCAGACCACTTCTGAGAGCATATTATATATTACACTTATATAGTATATATGGTATATAAATATATTATATTTGGAGGCATAATTTCCCATCTGCTATTCATGTGATAGAGGGGTAGAAGGGATAATTGCTTCTGAGCACAAATTAAGCCAGACACAGAGTGTTCTCTCTTTATTACACATCTCTCCTTTTCTATTTTTCTTTCTTTTTCCTAAGTTAGTCCCTGATGCCCAGTGTAGATTTTCTTTCCAGCTAAGTATAATTTGGTATTTTTCCAGGAGCACAGTTATCTGACTTTTTAAAGGGATGCTTTGGTATCGTGTTTATCAGGTTTGGGGAAACCATACCTTGTTAAGTGTTCTTTTTTCCCCTCCCTGAAGGTTGAAAATTTTTTTTCTGAAGTACATCAAAGCTACAAAATGACAAGACAATTACTTCTTTTAAAATTTATTCAATAGTAATCAGTAAACAGATACTGTCTCATACCCACTCAGCACGTTTTGTGTACGGAGTTTGGTTTTGTGGAGGCAGATTGCTGTCAAGTTAGAAGCTTCAACACCATGAGATTCTATTGACAGGAATTTGATCACATAGTATTTGCTGGGTCTGGGACCAAGTTTTGGCTCTGGCAATGTTATTAGTTGTGAGATGGTTGTTTTTTTCCTTCAGCTGATGTCAACTGGCACGTAGTTTGTGCATGATAAATAGCCAATGGTGAAATAGTTTTAGATTTCTATTCCATAACTTGTGTGAGTAATAGTATTATGTTTGCTTTTCCCCTCTCATCTGTGGGTCCTGTGTCTTTTCTGTGCCTCAGAGCAGTTGCTGTACAGGAGAGGAGGAGGCTGCCTGCCCTCCAGAGCAGGCACAGGCTGGGAGCTTCCCTGGGATGGTGGGAGATGTGGTTTGCAGCCTTTCGGGATGATGAGGAAATGGAATCTGGGTCTCCCACTACTGGGGAGAGTTTCCTGATCTCCAGGCTGTTATTCAAATACACATATCAGCATAAACACCCCTATCTTGGAAAAAACCCTTACCAACTCTGTGTTACTCTGGCCACGGGATGGCCAGAGCACACCCTGAGAATAAACCCCTCAGCAAACTGGATTTTAGATGTGCTCAGAGCGGGGTAATTGCAGCCATGCTCAGAGGAGAAGCTCTCCACATTCAGGGAGCTTTAAGGGCAAAGTGAAGTGCCTGGGAAGCAGAGGCTCATCACTGGTTGGGAGGCAACTGTGTACATGCTGATAGAAATACAGAAATTGTTCCAAATAGTAAAACCTTTTGTAGAAGTGTGGGTATTCCACTATTGTCTTGAGGGTCACAGAGAATTTGCATTTTTACAGTGTGAAATAAGGTGAAGGCTGGCTAGTTGAGATGACAAATGCTTTCAGCAGCTCTCTCCACTGGCTGAGTTGAATGGTTCTCAACAGTGACTTGAAATGTTTTTTCCTGTGCATCTGAGTCTATCCATAATTGCAGTGCAGGTATTTTACTGCTGTGTCTGATAAAAGCGTAACATAACACAAATTATGCAGGCAGATTTTAAAACGACTGTGTGGTTTTCTGCAAGTTTGTTAACTTTTTATACTGTTGGCTTAGACAGGATGATGCCCTGAACAGCCACTTGTCATGTACCCACAGCCCAAAAACCCCAGGCAGGTTTTTGTGTGAAAAATTCATGCTCTGTATGTTGGACTGGCAGTTAAATGGAGAACTATAAAAGTCTCTACGGTGGGTTCTCCCTCGGAGGATGCAGTGCATTATTCATGACACCAACCTGCCTTGGCAAGCCTAAATGTGTTTCTAGCATTAGCTCAGATATGTATCCAAATCCAGAAACTGTGTGTGACATAGCATCCACCACTTTGATCCACGCACCCCTTACTGAGCCTCTCACATCTCCGTCGGTCACTTGGGAGGAAGGATGAGAATGGTTCACCTGAACGTTACTGGATTTGATATTTATTGTGGAAAAAACCAGAAAAACTGTCTTTGGCTGTTGCCTTGCTAATTTATCTTCATTCCAAATGGTAAACATGTCGGTAAATGTGAATGAAAAGCCTCCAGAGTATAAATAATAAATGCTTCTTCCAGCTGTAGCGAGTGCTTTACGTTTTTGAAACCATGCCAGTGTTTTTTCTTTTGCTTTTAAATGGATTGCATTGTTACACAGTGCTGTGCTCTCTGCTAGGCTCTGTCTGTGAAGGCCTTTATCTGTGTTCATAAGTGTTGATTTTATATAATTACTAGCATAAAACATCATATGCTGCAAATTAAACACAAACAAATGAAATGAATATTCAGGGAATCCTTGGCAATTTGTGGTGTTTTGTACAAGCTCAGTGCAGATGTTTAGGGGTTTCTCAGTTCTTGACGAGTAATAGATGATTTTTGTTTAAAATGTCTGGATTATGAATGTATTTATGGGTTTTCTTACTAGGATAACGTTTGTGAATTTATCTTAACCGGATTATAATTATTACATTAAATCCACACAAGTTATCATCGTAAGTGAAATCAAAATGTGTCCTTCCCCCCTGCCCCGTCCCCATTTCTAACCATAAAATTGAAGGCACTGACTTAGATTCCTTCAGGAGTCCTTTTCCCCCTCCAGTTTGGCTTCCTGAATGTACAAGGCCCATGTAAGTGTATCTTAGGCACAAGACAAATGTATAAATTAGCTATCCTTCCTAATTCCTTTGAAAATCTCCGTGTGAATAAAAGGTTCCAGTGATCACTTAGGGGACAGACATCGACTTTTTTAACAGTGGAAAAGGTAATGCCTGTCAGAAAACCACAAAGTGAAATCTGAGGAGCAAAGATTGAGTTTACCTCGGATTTTCTTGGCGACTGCTGTAGTGTATCTGCTTTGCCTGGATCTGAGAGTTGGTCAGCAGCAGAAATAACTGCAGGTAACACTGAGCTTACAGAGCATTCAGATAACATGGGATGGTGGGGCTGCAGTGCATCAGAATAAAACCGTGGGCACTGCACATTTTAATAAAGGGTGAAAACAGAATTATTTTCCCAAAGTAGTCAATTCGTATAACTCCTCTTTCCAGACGGAACTTCCAGTTGAGGACTAGAAAATAGGTTTTATTGTCTGTCAGCATCCTGTTGAGATGGAGTTCAAAGCAAAGCACATAAAATCAGTGATAGGTTTCTCTGCTGAAATGCTGTTTATTCTTTACATGAAGTGAAAAGGTGTGAGAGAAATGTACTGTGTTGGAAAAAATGTTTGTGGGAGTCGCAAAGAAACACAGCCATACCAGTCTTTAGCTTTTGCATGGTTTTCCCTTTTTAATGTGAATAAATCTCTTGCTAAACCACTGTCTGCAATTTCTTTCCTGAATTGCCTCTGCTTTAACGTGGATGAAATTCCAGTCAGTCGCCTTCCTTTCCTGAATGCATGGTCATATAATCTGACTCTCCATTAAACAGTATCTGCAGATAGAAATTTGTTAATGGCACCTTGAAGATTATTGTCCCGTGGAAGTAAGTGAGTGTTTGAGCTGTCTGTATCACGGGAAGTGTGATTAGGGCAAAAGTGCAGGAAGTTTTTCAAAGCAGGCAAAGCTTCAGTGATGAATGGAGACTCTCAGCTGTCGGAAGGCATCTGATGTGCAACTGTACAGTGAATTTAGAGCAGAGATTTGATCACATTTCCTTTAAAAGAAATTTCTTCTCTCTTTTTTAGGTATAGGGAAAATCTCATGAGGATTTGGTCATACTTAGACTGCAGAATGAGGTACTTAGCTGCTGTTTTGCTGTATTTGCTGCTCTCTGGACATGTATTGCCTCAGGCTGTTCATTCTCAGCTCGCCAAGGCATTGAAGCTCACAATTTCTTATGCTCCTTTCGAGGGCAAATGTATTTGATCTCTACTTCGTGCAGTGCAGTGTTCTGGCCCTGTTTCATCATCATGAGTTAAATCCTCTTCAGAATCCTTCAGAACCTCAAAGAGTCTTGACACAGCAGAACTTTTGCCGCTGAACTCTGTTGTGCACCAGGAGCGTGTCCCTGGCTCTGCACAGCAATTCTCTGGTTCCCAGCATGGGGAGGGCTGAAGAGCAGGCAGCTCCTGAGCTCCACCTGAAGAGACCTCAAGGGTGAGCGCAGGAATTACCGGAACCAAGCGCCGATTGTGGAATAAAACCCCGCAGTCAATAGGCACAGACAAGAAACTATTAGTCACCGAAGCTGCGAACTCATTTAGGGTTTGGCTCGACAGCAGCAGTAAATGGGAGCAGATGATAATCAGCTTCTGCACTGCTGGTGCAGAGGGTAATGAATGAGCGCTGGCTGCTGCTGTTCTGAGGAGCCCTACTGAGGGAGCAGCAGCATTTGGCCAGCTCGGCTTTGATTTCATTACAAGTGTCAGGCGCTTGTGTCTAGACTGGTGCTTTGGCAGCTAATTGATCTCTAGCATTTGATATGCTAATTATTCCTTTCATAATATGCTAATATGTGTACAGTGAAAAAACACCTTTTAAATGCTATGAGGATCTCGGAGGCATATTTGGAACTGGGAAGTGAGGGCTGGAAATCTTGATTTATGTCAGTATAATATACAAATGACTGAAGGTTTCTAGCTGTGGGAATTTAGCTGGAAAATGAGAATGTTAAGACAGAAATTGTTTAGTCATACAGTGACTGTACAGGGCACGTAGCAGGCTGTCCTGCACAGCCCAAACAGAGAAAATTGCTGTGGATCAGGGAATATTCTCCTCTGTCCAACACACTTTTTTTGCTGCTGCTATATGAGTGTTCTTTTCTTGTCAGTGATTTGGATGTCATAGTTTTTATCGTGTTTCCTGAAGTAAGAGAAGGAAAAACAAATAGTAGAGAAGTGTAGTTGAGTCACCTCCCAGTTCTCCTCCGGGATAATACCTCTCTACATTGTGACTGCTTCTCCAGGCAGCTGTTACTTGCTGGCTCTCTCTGAATTCCTACCATTTGACCATTCAAAAGCTGATGTTAATTGACTGTTTTCTGTTCACTCCCAAATTTTTTTTTGTCCTTTTCCTCTTTGGATTTGCTTCACCCTCTGGGTACTTTAAAATACCGTCTGATGAGTCTCAGTCATTACCTCTCTGAAGCTCTGTGTGGAATTTTAATTGTGTGTGTTCTTCAGGCTGTGACAGAAAGGAGCCATCAGGGAGAGTTTTCACACACGTTTTCTTTTGTCCGTCTCCGCTCAGATATTCCGAAAAATACTTTTATTAAACATGTATTTGATAGGTTTGAAAGCTATCAAAGCAAGTCTGCTGAAAGATAACTACTGAGGAGCCTTCCTAGGACCTAGGACAGAGCTGGAAGCACACATCATTAATGCAGGACAGAGCCAGAGGCAGAACCAGGATCCTTACTGACCTTTGGAGCTCAGCCATGTTTGGCAATTGAACAATTTAATTCCATTAAATATTTTGAAAAGAAAGCTGCTAGATTTTCTTCTCTACAGACAGCTTTTGCATAGACTGCTAGTCTGTCCCAGTGCCACTGAGTAGATAGTAATTAGATTACTAATATGTACTTAAAGTTTTAAATAATAGCAAAGTGTCTGCTCTGTGTTTGGCTCCAGTCCCTGGCAGCAGATTAGGTGAACACCTATCAAGTGTTATTAGTGCATGGGCAGACTGTGCAGCCATTACTGGGAGCAGATTCTGTGTCTGCTGTAATAAGCTTATCTCTATGCTCAAAGCCCTAATCACCTTCTTGTTGACAAGAGAGAACTTTAATTTTATTCACAGGAGTATAGGAAACTGACTACTTAGCTCTGCAGACCAAACCAACCCAAATAAAACCACCCATTCCTTTTAGAGAGCTAAGTGAACTGACTGATGAAAAAAGTCAGTGGAGTTGTGTTTACTGAAGTCCAAAGCAGGAAATCCAAATGCTTTCTCATGTCAAGAGATACTATGGACAGTTAAATTCAACCACCAAATTCTGCAAATGATGTGGGATCACAATAGTCTTTTAGGCAAAGACAGATGCGCCTTTACACTGAAATTTCGTGTGTTATTCTTCGTTTCAATTTGAGCTTCTTCAGAACTGATATGAAGCTGGTGACTAAGGAGAACTTCTCACCCTGCTACAAGTGTAGGTGATAAAAGGATCTGGTCTCCCATCAATGACACACATTCCTTCTTGTTTCAAACATTTAAATTTCTTCACTAGCAAATCTGATGTTTGAGAGCAACAAGTGTCTGATGTCCTGAATCTCCCTCCTTAGCTGGATTTCTTGAGGGGGTAATTGAAATTGAAATCGGCAAAATGTAATTTTACATTAAAAGAAGGACTCCTTAATAAATCTTATTTGTGGTTCAGAAAATGATTTTCTAGATCCACTCGACCCCTGCAGCAACAGACTTGAGAAATAATGCTTGGAATAAATTGTGGACTTTTTCATCTTTTAGCCCAAAGAATTCCATCTGGTTGAGGCCATGTAGTTATACCATAACTGCCCCCTTGAGGCTTCATCGATGAGGCTAAAAACTTCACCACTTTCATCTGTGTGCATAATATATTACAAAAGCCACAGAAAGTAATGCCTTAATGTGCTTGCAGCTTATTCAGACATAGTACCCAGAGGTGTTATTGGTGCAGTTCTAACCAGGGACCTACTTGGACGGGTTGGATTATTGACATATACCTTAAATAAGAAAAGTAATTAAAATTTTTAAGTGATTTAAACAATTAAATGTAGTGACCTCACTATGAAGAGACTTAACTGCTTCAGAAATATCATGTGCAGCTGAATTGACTTCAAGCAAAAGTGTGTTTGAATGTTGAGTTGAACTTATTTAGCCATGTTGGTGCCTCATGCATTTTCTTTCTATAAATATCTTAGACATTTATGAGTGGGAATGCCCACCCAAAAAATCATTGTAAGCACAACAAAAGTCTCCATAAGATACAGCATCCACGTGGAAGATTTGGTATTATAAATTTTGTCCCATCAACAAGAAAAAGGAAACCTGTCTTTGAAGAATTAAGTTGGATGTGTCAAACTTACAATGCTAAAATCGTGGGGGAAAATGCTAAAAATGACCTGTGAATAAGTCAGAGGGGATGGAGAGAGTGAACAGGTAACTGATACTGCACCAGTGGCACCAGCGAATGGTCAGGGAGAAAGAAATCACAGGTAGAGCATGAATTCCAGATAAGACTTGTGTGCAGAAGAGTTAACAAATTAATGGCAGTATAAAGGGATATCAGCTAAACAGGGAGAATTGTTCTCCAGAAAGCTCATGTGCAAATATATATCCCCTAAATATGCTATACAATGGCCTTCAAATCCCACCATCCCCTATAAAAATGGTACCAGGTATCTCACACACTCACATCGCCGTGCTCAGGTGCGAGGTGCTGTTTGTGATGCCAGGAACACCCCCCATCAGCAGCTGGATTAATGGCACTCAGTGGATTAATTAGAGGCTGCTCTGCAGCGTGTGCAGAACCTTCTGACAGCTCAGTGATGCACCTCGGATGCATCAGCTTGGATTCTGTGGAGTGGAGTATTCCAAAATCATTTTCTCATGTGTGATTTTTAAGTAGGGCTTGAATTTTTAAACCTCTCTCAACAAAAGCTTTCAGACACTCCAGGCTAGCTTCAGATAAATCAGGGACCTTTTCTCTAGGCCAGCTGAGCTTGGAGCTACCCTGCTTTTCTTAGGATGTGTGCTTAGGTTCATTAAACATCTGCTGGGAAATGTAAGTAATATACAGGGTTATTTTGAGAAGACTGGAGTGCTTCTGAATGAATAGCACTAGGTAAATAAACCACGTTATGAACTCTCAATAAAGACATAAACCATGATTTTAGCTTGGGCTGGCCTTAGGAGGCAGCTCTGTCCTGGAGGTGGTGACTTAGGACATGCTAAGCCAGGGACTCGTGCTCACCTGAGTGTTCACTGGGTTCAAATGAGCACATTTCAGAGATAAATACACCTCCCATTTTTACACAGTTCCTCTGGACTTTAGTGTTCTATTTGGCCCTATCCATGATTTTCGGACAAATTGAAAATAAACACCTGCAATAATGAAAACTGTGGCTCAGGAGAATAATGCTGATGTGAGAGTGCACACCCGCTAAGACTCTGAACCTTGAGCTGTGGTATTTCCTCTGTGTCACTAAGTATCTCATAAAATTTCCCCAACCTTCCAAGCCACAAAGAACTACGCTGTGGATAAAAGGTCTTGATGGAAGTTGCTTTTGGAGTGGTTCTTACTGGGATAATCTACTTGCCATAATCTGGAGCCCTCTGGTTGCTGCTAAGCAATCCTTTTGTATCCAAGTTCCATTTACTACAAGGATCCATGTGTTTCTTGAAGAGTCGCAGAGCTGCAGTCAGCGATGGTATTTTCATACAAATTTTAGCTTTACTGCAGCTGGAGGGAAGCTGTGGAGTAAATCTGATGTGTAACAAACCTCATTCACATGGGTGCTCTGCCTTGCTCCACAGCAGTGCCTCCACTTGTTCTCATTTGGTTTTACTGTATCCTTGTAGATCCCAAGCATCAAGAGCTTGTATCAAATCTCTCCAGGGAAAAAGGAAAAAAATCTGTTACTGATAACTAATTCCACACTTGAAGTTAACAGAAATATTACAACCTCTACCAATAGTTAGTTTTTTAATCATGAGAAGATGTTTAGCTTTCCCAATAATTGGTTTCATCACTGTTGCACTGACTGCACCTCGTAGCTTGGCAAATGGAGATTAGGTCTGGTGATTGAGCCCAAAGCAGTGTCTCATAAAGCACAATTCTAAGTGGGGCTTGCACGATGGCACCTGAGTCAGACAGTATTTTAAAAATATTCCCTTTACTTTTCCCTTTATTTTTAGAATATTCCCTTCAGAGCCTTCCATTCATAAGCAATGTTTCGTGTAAGCATGACACGACAGCACTGAAAATTAAACGTGGATACAAATTAGTAAATAGTATTTCGCAGAAAAAAAAAAAAAAATTCATTCATTCATACATCGGGGATGAGATTCCAAAACCTCTTGGTTTTAAGAATTTCACTCATCTCTCCACAGCACGGTGATGGGAGATCAAGCCAGGCCCATCTGTGACTCGTGGCACACCACTGTGCCTGCTGCCTTTGACTTCCCAGCTCAAACAGCCACCTACTCTTTTACTGCTGCTCCGGCTGAGCGTGGGCTTTGGCACGCTACCCAGCATCAGGATCTGAACTCACACTTTTGGATTTGCAGCATTTCCTTGAGCAGCTCTGACACTGAGCCTGTTATCAGATCAAACAACGGGAAAGAAATTCCGTGGCTTATTTGGCTGTGGTGGCTCAGTGGCTCTGTAGTGAATTATTTGCCATTGATCCAGACTAAAACAGAGATGTGCATCAGCTCTTGGGTGCTGAATGACTTCCAGTCTTAATTTTTGGAAGGTGTCTGGGATATGAGCTAAGGTGATTCTCTCACTTTCACCCTTACAATTTTCACAGTCTGTGAAATATTGTTGTACTCCCATAATCACACATAAAAATTAGTTTGGTGTGTGATTAATAATTGACAGAGTTAGGGGGAAAAATAGATGACTAAGGGCCTTAGCATTGTACAGCCTGATTGGATTTTGATGCACAGACATCTAATTATTTTGAAATGTAAGTGCTCTGCTTTATCTTTGCTTATCTACTATCTGCTGCTTATTGTTACTACTAACATTTTGGATAGTTTTATGAGAGCTTAGATTTCTCAGATCCCCAGTTGTTTTTTTTATCATTTCATTTAGAAGGGCTTCAGCTTCATAAGAACTGCTGCGAAACCGATCTGTGGTTAAACCTGTGAAGTGCAAAAATCATCTGTCGAAGCAGATGTACAAGATTTCCACTGCTAATATCTCTTTGGCCTTTAATCCTATTTTTCCGGTTTGTGTGGGCACTGACAGTTAACTCAGGTTTCAATCAAACCTAGACAAATAGGATTTTTTCCTGCCCTACAGTCGGCTAGTCAGACAGCCAGTGATTTTTTTCACACTGTTCAGAGACTCATTAGACCTTTGTTCAGACTGGCTAAGGCACAGCAAGGATGTAGAACCTGCTCTTTCATAGTCCACAACATTTTTCACAGGCTGAAGATTAAGGATTTATAGGCAAAAGGTTTTCCATTTTATTTGAAAATGAAATCGATGTAATGTGCAACTGCAAAATTTTGACATGCCTTAGAGAATGAAAACATTGAAGTGGGATCTGTTTCACCAATTAATTAATGTAATGACATTCAGTTAATGATACCTGAAATATTGCTAAGCACGTAAATGCAAAGGACTGAAAATGTTAACACTGCATTGTTGCTATTTCAGTGTATGTTTTCTAGTGAATACCCATCAGTCTGCAAAGAAAGAAATTCAGTTTGTGACATCATTTCATGGTGGCATACTGTGTAAAAGATACTGAAAACACCAATTACACGTAAAATTACCAGGGAAGTTAGATAATAAAAATATAGATAGGAATAACACCATTACAATACTGAGTACTTGTATTTAATGTCAGTGGGGAGTTAGCTGAGTACTATAAAACACATAGAAAATGGCCAATCACTCCCCCAAAGCTCTTGTCATCTTAAATGATGAAAAGATAACAGATTGAACCAAAATGGAGCTGGGCAAGTGGCAGGAGGGGTAAGGTAAATCTGTTATGAGCATTAAAATCAAATAAAGTTATTTATATCTACCCCACTTAAAATACGATTCCAGTCTTGCCAAATAGAGTTAGTACAATGATAAGTAAATGCACTGTTGACAATTAAAGTCTAAAAGTTTTTGGGCTGGTTAACTCTTCTCACACACAGGTATCTCTTAGTGCAAATAACCTTACCTGAGCCAGGGGATGAAATTCCCTGCACGGGTCAGTAGTGGAGCTGCTCTTGGAGCCCAAATACTTCACAATCTCACTGCTGGTGTAAATAAACTGATTTCCAGATTCGCTATCAAATCTGGCCCCAGGTGTTTAGTCTGAAGCATGGTGCAGCATCCTTAGCTGGAGTTATATAACCCTTTATTTTGTAATCTTCCTGTGTCAGTCTTCTTCCACCTGTGCCCACTCTAGATTCTTGCAAAAACTACCTCCACAGGCGATGACTTTTTTTTTCTCCTTGGCCTACCAGAACTTTATGGATTGTCTCCATGAATCATTGCTTTGTCGCACTCATTAGAACTTGAAATGAAACCTATTGAGGTGACTTAACATCATCTCAGACCACCTGGTGCTTTGGCATTTCACGTGTCACATGGGTCATGACATGATAGCATTTCTAATTGTCAGTCACAGGGTGAGACACAGAAATAGTGAGCGGGGAAGGGAAATCCCTGGTGGGAGGACTCAAGGTTATCGCTCTGCTCCTGGCAGAACTGAGAAACTAACTCACCCACATGAAAGGCTGGGCTGCTTCTATAGTAATGTTCTGTAATGGAAAGGCACAGGAAGATGTTCTGCCTTTTGTCCTGGATTTCTCATCTCTCCTGTGTTCTTTTCTCTCTTCCTTTGTCACAAGGTGGGTACATCACATTCTATTCTGTGCCTTCTGGCTCTAAATCCAAGGGTGTATTTCTGTATTAAAAGATACAGTTAATGTGACACACGTCTGTGAGTGTGTGTGTGAGCCTCTTGCACACACATGCAGAGATTGGAATGGCTGGTTCAAACATGTATTTGTGGTTTATGGAAAGGAAAAAGACATTTCTCATACCACAGGGACAGTGATTGGTCAAGGGACACGATTCTCTGGCCAGCCGCAGGGAAACTGTTCACCTGCTACTGGACTTTAAAGTTGGCAGAACTGGAAAGATTTCAAGGGACTGACATAATCTTATTGCCTCTAGAAACACCCCAAAGCAGCCTCAGCACGGACTGTGATAATTATCTACACTGCAGTATTTGGAGATATAACAGGGGGTACTTTACCCTGCTGCTGTGCAAGGCACTGAGACACCTGCAATGGGGTTTAATAGTTCTGGCCCTGCTCTGAGAGCAATAGCCCGTGTGGGAAGTGGTGCTAATGGAGGAAACGTCTCTCACGTGCTGCAGAAAGAAGTGCGATATTAGGTCTTTTCACAGTAGCATCTCACTCTTCAAAAACACCAGATCTAAGTGGACTTAGGGTTTTGAAAAGAAACTCGAGCAAAAAATATCCAGATCTGAACACAAAAAAGCATTCCATACGTTGCAATGTATTTTATATGTATGCAGAGTTTATCTCTAGCCAAATCCTGTGATTTGTCTTGCTCTTGGAACTGGACAAAATTCACACGGTTTCAGGGAAATGTGCATTAATAATAACGGAATAATAAAGGTGAAGCTCTCAGGGTTTGTGCTCCAATATAATGAACCTCTTTAACTTCTCAGGTGTCTTTCTGAGGCTGCCATTTTGGGCTAAATGTCTGTAGGGTGTGGGAAGGGAATAGTTCCTGCAGGGGCTGACCCGCTGTGGTGCTGGTTGGTGATCAGTGTCAGGGGGACAGGCAGCTCGTGTGTATCCCCACAAAGTCTCCTCTTCCTGTCCTTTGGTCACCAGCAGCATATGGGATTGCTGCAGGCATTAAGCTCTCTTTTAAGTACCTGGTGCTCTTTGCAAGTTCCTGCAGTGAATCTCTCTGACAAAGTTAGTTTTTGCAGGGAGTTTTGTTGTCCTTCTGCTAGGGAGGAAGATCATCCAAACGAATGATTCTCAGAAAAGTGATGTATCATTTAAATGGTCTAGAGAAATCCTGAGTTTATTCAGATCGATGGGAAAAAAAATCCTATTGGCTTGAAAGGGAATACATTTTTCATTTATGATTTTCATAGACCAGCCTAGGATATGGAAAGGAAAAGGGAGAATGTCTCTTAACGATTGGTTTCTTCTAATATTCTATTTTATCCATAAAAACTATGTAAAATGGGAATATAAAGAACACCTAAAGTGTGTTGAACAAAATCCTCATGCTGCTGTGACTTTTAGCTTCTGTAGGCAAACCAGAGTTTCATATCTTTTCCTGGAACTGGTTAATTGCCTCTCTTCCTCCTAAATTTCCTGGTAGTAACATTTGTCAGATACCAAGGTTCTTGGAACATGCTTAAGAATTTTGGAGCTCAGTTTTGTGGCCCCTCTCTAATCAGTAGCCAGGGGACTTTTCTGCAGTCAGAAGTAGATATTAAAGAATAAATACAGTCAGTTCACATCTGATTACTTCAGCAAACATATTAAGAGGATACTGAAAAAATTGCATAATTTCAGGCTTCATTGCTGGGGAATAGTTCTCTAGTTAATAGAGTAAATAGCTAAACTTGTGATGAAAGAAGTGAAATTGGTGGGTTTTGACAGTGATACGTACTTTAGGAATCACACAAAGGAAATATTTATTTTTTCAACTTCTGCAAGTTGTAAATGGCAGCCCAAGTAGCATTTTCTTCGAAGAAAATGGAATAAATAAACGACTGTAACCTAGCTAATATAAACACTGCTCTGACACAAATAACAATCATCAAGTGCCGTTGTGATGTGCAGTCATACAGGAACAGGCAGCTTCTGCCTGGTGTGAGTTTACAGTCTGAGGAATGCTAAGGAGGTATAGAGAAATTAGACTTTTTTTTTTTTCAAAGATCCCTTCTTATGACGAAGCTGGAAAGATGGCACTCTTGCAAATTTCTTTAGCCAGTTAAATGCTTAACTTCCATTGCAGTAAGACCTGAATTTCTAAGCCACCTACAAAAAGGACCTAAACCTGTATCTGTAGGCCTAGCTTAAGTCAGGCCTTTCAGATAACATAGACCAACATTTCACCGAACATCTGGATGATAATGAGTGGAACAAACCTGAAGTATCAATAAAAAAAAGAAGCCAATCTTTCATCTAAAGTCACTTGCACGCTGCCTTTCATGTGCTTAAGCTACACCTTAAAAAATGAGGCACGGTCTCCTAATTTATTTAGACGTTGTTGCAAAGTTGTCTTAGCGATAGTGGGCAGACAGTGTGTGTTAACAAAGATTTGTGCCAGATCCCCTGAATCCCAGACCTTCATCCTGAACACAAACCCTTTATATTATTGAGAATCCCAATGCATTTTACATAGACACTGAAGTTCTGGTGTTAGACACTGCAGTTAGGCATCAAAGACAGATAGCAGCTAGCATGCAAGTGCTGCTTCCAAAGAGAATAAAGCCCTTTTGAAGGCAATAGAAACTGTCAAAGTGAAATTAAAAATTAAAAATCCATTCTGTGGGCTGCTGACACACTAGGCTGTCTGACAGCCACAGAGCCAGAAGTTTCAAAAACCTCTCCAATGCACCTGTAAGTTGCCTGTGCTCTCTGTGCTTCCCCCTCTAACCCAATCAACTTTTATCCAACAGTGAAATATCATCACGGTGCCTATGAACTGATCATCTTGGTCATGAGGAAAAAAGCCCATCCTGTTTAAAACATCTCGAGTGATCAAGTATTCAGCTGGCTTATGCTTTGGCATGTGATGTATTGATGTAAAAATGATAGACTTTCTCGGAATTTTAATGATTTATTATTTATGATAATGTACTGCTGCATGCCAGTCTCTCAAAAGGAAGATTTATATGGCCTTCAACATGAAAAAACACTGCCTACAGTCACAGGAAGTGTTTCAATAAATTATTACATGCATTAAATTTAGGTCTTAGAATCTGCTAGTGGGGTAAAGTGGGGTAATTCGTGTTGTTTGGGTTCACAGAGTCATAGAATCATAGAATATCCTGAGCTGGAAAGGATCCACAGGGATCACCGAAATTCAGCTCCTGGCCCTGCACAGGACAGCCCTTACAGCCCCCTACAATCCCCTGTGCCTGAGAGCATTGTCCAAAAGCTTCTTGAGCTCTGTCAGGCTGTGCTGTGACCATTGCCCTGGGGAGCCTGCTCAGTGCCCAAACACCCTCTGGGTGATTTTTTTTTCCTAATATCCAGCCTAAACCTCCCCTGACACAGCTCCAGCCGTTCCCTCGGGTCCTGTCCCTGATCCCAGGGAGCAGAGATCGGAGCTGCCCCTCCTCTGCCCCTCGGGAGGGTGTTGGAGACCTCGATGAGGTCTCCCCTGAGTGTTCCCTTCTGCAGGCTGAACAGACCAAGTGTCCTCAGCCGCTCCTCATACGGCCTCCCCTCCAGACCCTTCCCCATCCTCGTGGCCTCCTTTGGACACTCTCTATTAGTTTAATGTCTTTTTTTATATTGCAGTGCCCAAAAATGCGTGCAGGACTCGAGGTGAGGCCGCGCCAGCGCAGAGCAGAGCGGGGCAATCACCTCCTTTTCATTCTGAAAGCACTCAAGTACCTCAGCAAAACAGGAAGGATGTTAAGAAGCACAGTGGGTAATGTCTGTCTTTCCCCGTGCCCTCCACATTTATACCCCACTGGGTGAGAACTGACATTTCTGAGTGTCTTTGTTGGGATTCTTTCCTGTTTTACTGACCTCTCCTGTCAAGAAGAAACAGTAGAGCAATAAAGGACAATACTTTTGTTGTCACGAGCAATTTACCATCATATACCTTACAGAACTCTGGAAGCCAGGTGTTTATTGCTTGCTGCTACTCGTGTTATTCCTCAGCTTGTCTGAATAAGAGATCATGACAAAAATCTATCTATAATTAAGCAAAACTTTCAAGCTATACATTGCTTGAATTTAAAAGGATGCAGTGCCTTTATCAGTCGTGCGTTCAGTCAAAACCTCTTTGGGAACAGCTCTGAATTGTAAAGTGGGCTTTGAGATCAGGAGTTTGAAGTTTATTCTGAAGTAATGCGAGGTTATTTGCACAGGGTGCCATCATAATTCATGTTATAGAGGATAGAATCCAGCTGTATAAAAGCAATTGACTACTGTTGTCCTACAGGCTAAATCCAGCATTTTACAATTATTTTATTACTTTTTCCATACAGCTTCACGTGAAATTTGGGAGAAATGAGCTGTAATGCAATACAGATGGGACTGATTAATCTTACACGTAGAGCGATAATTCTGGCACATTATTCTGCATAAGCTTTAATATTTTCCTTGACTGATGAGGACTGCAGAGACCCTGTGTTGACACGTGAGGTGTTCCCGGTGTGCTTGCCTGGTCCTCCTCGCTGCAGCATCCAGAATTTTAATCAGCCAAGCGATGAAACGACGATGTGCCGTTGATTTCGATGGGAGTTAAATGTCTAACCAGGCATTAGTCAGAGCCTCTGCACTTGAGTGGGCACGTTTTCATTCATCCAGGAAGAAGCACAGTCTCCCGAGAGCTGGTTCCCAGACAAAGGGAGTTCAGACAGAAATCGGAGCTTCTGGTTGCATTTTGAACTCTGCCTGCCCCCGGTGTTCTCTCCCCTTGAATAAGCAATGGGAGCTGCATCTCAGTTGTCTGGCTGAAGAGTGGCTGCAGCTGCCTTTGACTTGTGTGGCTTTAAACAGGACATTGCTGGAAGACTTGAACAAATAAACTGGACTCCACGAAACAATCAGATTTAACTGTCCCCGTGGCACACACTCCTGGAAACTTGTTAATTCGTTCTGTAACAAAGCAATTCTCATACTGACTGAAAAAAAGGCTAAAACTGTTTTCAATTACATATTCTTTGTTAATTTGCACTCATTATTATTAAAGAAGTTCTGTATTTCATAGTAGGAGCTACTCATCCTATGGTAAAATGTCTTTCATCTCCATATCTATAAACTTTCTAAAAATCTGAAGTTCTGCTCAAAGATTTGGGAGTCCTAAGAGCAGCCTCTGCTGATGCATAAGGAAATTGTTTCTCTGTTTTCCCAATGGAGGTAACAGTTTTTATTGCATATCCGCAAGAAGTTCGAAAGAACTTTCGGTGTTTGGATGTCACTTGGAAAATACAAAAGCCTTCACGGATTACAAATTTCAAGTAACTCAAGTAAATAAGGAGATCAGCATTAAAAACATTGGATGCCACAAACAATATACCTAAACAACAATGGTCTTATGGTCCAACAATAGAATTATCGTACCCTAATGAGTAAGATGTTCCTTTCCCATCCATCACAAATGTGAATACTGATGGACAGTTTGACCCGTTCTCGTTTTTCTGACGGCATTATCTTTCAGCTCAAAGAGCTGGTCCAGGGCGGCCGCATCCCAGGCTGCGTTAGCAGCAGTGATGGCAGCGAGTCGAGGGGACGGGATGATCCTTTTGCTCGGCACTGCTTGGATCACCTCGATGTGCTGGGTCCAGTTCTGACCCGCTCAGTACCAGAAGGACACTGACAAGCAGGAGCGGGTTCAGCAGAGACCATCGAGGTGGACGGAGCCGGGCTCTTCACGGCGGAGCGCGGTGCGAGGACAAGGGACAGGGGGTGCCAGCAGACACACGAGAGGGTCAGGCCGGGCACGGGGAGAAGCTCCGTCCCCAGGGCGGCCGCGCTGCGGCTCCCGGGGCTCGG
>VZTA01025032.1:0-97970 GCA_013398855.1 Mohoua ochrocephala | reverse complement strand
GGGGGTCGCCGGCCGGGGAGCAGGAGAGCCCGCCGGGCAGCCGCTTCGTGTGCACCTCGCTGCCGCTGGACGCCGCCGGCGCGGGCTGCCCGCTGCCCCCCGTGCCCATGCAGGGCGGCGCGCTGCCCCCCGAGGAGGAGCTGAAAGCCACGGTGCTGCAGCTGCGGGAGACCGTCCTGCAGCAGAAGGAGACCATCGGGAGCCAGCGGGAGGCCATCCGGGAGCTCACCGGGAAGCTGAGCCGCTGCGAAGGCGCCGACGGCAAGTCCGCCGCGGGGGCGTGGAAGAACGAGGTGGGCAAGGGCAAGGACACGATGGGCGACCTGCCGCGGGACCCGGCGCAGGTCATCGACCAGCTGAGCCGCACCATGCAGACCCTGAAGGACCGGCTGGAGAGCCTGGAGGTAGGGCCGGGCAGCGGAGCCGCTTCACGTCTAGCGGGCACTTCGGGCACGAGTGGTGCCCGAAATCCTTATGGAGATAAATCCAAACTGGCCCGGCCCCGGGGGCGAGCGGCTCGGTTGGCTTTTGTCATGTTCTCTTGGTTATTCACCTCCTCTCTTTAACGGTAAAAACCCTCAGGGGCTGCTCTTGAATGTGTTCTCCCTCTGCGTGGGGGAAGATTATGGTTTCCCTGCTTGTCACCAGCTTAGTTTCTGTATTAATAATGTGTAAATCTCTTTCTGGGGATGTGACTTCATGTGGTTTGAGGTACAAAGCTGACGTCTTGGGCAGTAAGACCTCGGCATATGGTGCTGAACAGACCAGTGGTAATGAGGAGATTGTGTTGGGCAGATGGTGCAGATAAGATGATGTACTTAGAGCTGACATAGAATAAAAAGAACTCGATTCTGTGCACCTCTGAACAGAAAGGGGATTTGGTCCAAGCCCACCGATAAGTGATTTCCACGAGCCTTTGGACAGTGCCCATGTTTTGAGTGCTGCTCGTGGAAATGATTTGTAGAGAGGATTCTCACAGGATTCACGCTGATTTTGTTTTGCTTTTCACACCCTGAAAGCCTCACGTGTGGTCCCGCTGTCCTGCAGTCAGTGCTGATGCGAGGATGGCGAGTAACTTCCGAAAGGCTGTTCTGTGAGCGCCGCTTTGCAAGTGCAGTTTTGAATGAGCTGTTAGTATTGCATCCTTTTTATTACTATTGCTGTCTTCCTAAAGCATTCTTCTTAGGGCTGTAGAAGAGAAACTCCACTAGAATAACACGGTAGGTGGGAACGTTATTTTGTTACTGTCTTTAAAGATACCGGTGTTATTTCAGAGTGTGAGGTACCTTTTTTTTCCCAGTTTGAATAAGAATACTTTCACTGGTTAGTACTTACAGTTGATCTAAAGAGCACCTGACTTTGGTAAATCTGCTTTCAAAGTAGCTTAATTTTTAATCTGAAATGAAGTGATAGTTCTTCTGTTTACTTACATTGGCCACGTCACTGACAGTAAATAAAGCAAAAATTGACTGATGTGCCACATGTATCCATATTTATAGGAGTGCATCAGACCTGCTCCCTACATGGATTTTATTGACCTTAAATGCGTGAAAACGCCTTATTTTAAAGCGCTGGAAGCCTCTAACAAAAGTGCCCTTTTGTTTCAGGAGCTGTTTAGCTACAGTGATGATAAAAGCACTGAGCATGACAAGTGCTAAAAAGCAGTACCTCTTCCGTACTTGCTGGAGAGCTCCATGATCTTACTTTCCTCCTTTGAATCAGGAGCATATCTGCATTTCACAATTTCTGTTTCAGAAGTGACAGGGTTGTTTTTCTGTCCTTTCTTCCGCTTTGCCCTAAAGCACCAGCTCCGAGCCAACGTGTCCTACGCAGCCCTGCCCAGTGACCTGCGGGAGATGCTTCAGAGGAGGCTCGGGGACCTGGAGCGCCAACTCCTGAGCAAAGTGGCCGAGCTGGAGGATGAGAAGTCTCTGCTTCACAACGAGACCTCAGCCCACCGGCAGAAGACAGAGACAGCCTTGAATGCGTTGCTAGAAAGAGTGTCTGAGTTGGAGAAAGGTAATTGCTCAGAACATTTCCCCGTGCTGATTAGTTCTGTTTCCTCCTTCCTTCCAGTGCAGTAGACTAAATGGAGGCCTTGAGGGAAAGACATTAAGGTACTGGACTAAATAGTAGGTGACAGTGCAAATATTTGGATTCTCCTCTTTCTTTTCTCACAGGCTTCTTGCTTGACAGGCACTTGCCTGGCTTTGGCTTCCTGTCTCTTAATTTGGCACGTGTGGGTGGCTAGGATGAAACTCTTAGTGTTTGTGGGATGGAGAGATCTATAAGGAGGCAAGTGGAGATAGGAATAAGTATGGCATGGGTGTAAATAGCTACATAATGTCAAGCACACATCTGAGTAGGACTGCCTTTATTTGGACTGAGAGTCATTTGGGCTAAATTTAATTAGCACAACCACCTTTGATGTAATGAATGGCATTTTCTACCAGCTTTGTTTCCTGCTGCTTTGGAAGTATTGATGGTGACCTTTCCTTTCTGTTGCTGGTTATGACTTTGGGTAACTGCAGATACTTGAATTGTGCCCTCTTCTAAGGTTACAGCCTTCAGGGTTTACAGTAGATTACACATGATCCACTGGGGGACACTCTCGTAATCCTAGTCATTCATTCTGATTCTTGACTTAATTATTCCTGAGATCTCTCTGCTTGAGCAGAGTCTGTTTATTTGAATTACAAATGTCTGTGGAAGTGACCCGAAGCACAGAACTCTTTCTGTATTGACTGTGTACAAGTGCAGAGTGGACTGTGTAGGGCCAGAGTGGCAGTAAATGTCACTGCCCAATCCTTAAATGATTTTTCCAAGGTGAATAAATCTCTGCTTAAAAGCAGCTTAATGGACATGCCTTCCAAATGGGACAAACATGCATATCTCATGAATTTAGAAATGCAGCCTAATGGACCCATTTGTGCAATACTGTTATCTAGTCTTCTTTCATCTAAAAAGTGGAAAGGAGGGGAAAAGGGAAGGAGGAAGAGGATCTTGTACTGGCTCTGTCTTTTAGTATTTCCTGAGAGCCAAGATAAAGCCTAACCTGCAACTAAAGCTATGGGAGAATGAGTGGCCTGTTAATGTCTTATGTGTCAAATATAGACAGTCCTTGTCTCTGAAAGATGTGACTCATATCAGAAAGAGAGAGTGGTGGGAGAACAAGAATGTGTAATTCAGTTGGGCTAAAAATAACCTGTTCCCACCTTTATTTCTTGTGTGGGGAGTGAGGGCTGTCTTAAGTCTCCAGGGAAGTGAAGAATTTGGGACAGGAACCAAGATAAAGTCTTTCTTTTAGTTCAGTGTAATTTGCTCTCTATGACTGTACAGCTTAGCTGCTCTTGTACCTCTGTTAAAGTGAGGACAGTAATGATCTAAGAACTTATTTTATTTGGTGTATTAAATACAGACAATATTTGATCTGACCTCATTTGAAAGTAGTATTTCTATTGTGCTTTTATTTAAAATGCAGTTGAGCATTTCTTCCCCACAGCTACCTAGAGTGCCATAAGTTCCTCATTTTTCTGACACTAAATAGAGGAAAAAACTCACCTTATGAGGTGCCACTGTAAGCTTTGGGTTTTATCTGTGGTTGTGATGGCTGTTTTAGTTACCAGTGGAGCAGAAGAGTCTAAAACTTGGGAACCTGTTGTGGTTCCCAAACTTTTCTGTCAATTCCTTCACTGGCTGTCTCCACTGACAGCAGGACCTGATGCAGTAGAAAAAGCAGGAGGTAGAATCCTGCCAATAGTGGTGCCTGGACTTCAGTGTGATTCCTAGCTCTGCTGGAGGTACAAACAGATCATTTACTATGCCCAAATCTATTTCCTCTATCTCTGAAAGGGAATAACAATATTTCTTCCCCATCTAGCCCAAAAATAATGTCTCTTTTAATGGGGTTTATTTCTGGTTTTTCTGTGTGAGATTGGTTGTAGCAGCCTAATGGAGGTTGTTCAACATTAGCCCTAAGACCCTGGGTTTTTTATTTGCTTAGAATTTAGAACATTTCTGGTCTCTGAGTTCCTCAAGACAGATTCAAGAGAAAGAGAAGCTTTTTCTTCTCCCACCCCCTCGTTCTGTGAAAAATGCAGCCAAAACACTTCAGTTGCTTCTGAGAATGGGAACTGAGAGATGCCAATGGTTTAAAAAATACATATGAGAATTGTGGCAACCTTTTGTGACAACAGCTTTTCATTTGGACTGGAGTGTGAAGTTTGGCAAGGGGATTGAATATGTTTCAGGAATGTGAGCAAAGGAAATGAGTGAGACTCAGAAGAACAGGCTGTTGAGAAGTTGAGGATGACATTACTGCAGAACTGTGGGGTTCTTTTTTGTGGCACAATGTTGCATTTATTTCTTAATACTTAATTCTAGAAAGTTACTTATAAGCATCTACATCAACTGTATGACACAGAGTATTGCAACTTCAGGAGGTTTTGGTCTTATTTCAGATTTGCTGCTCAAAATGCAAGTGTTCATCTGTTTCTTAGCCTGAGATCTTAACACGAGGATGCTGCTTGTGTAGCAGGAGTGGGGAAAGAAATGCTGGTTGTGAGGCACTGTGATGCTTTAATAATGAGCATAGCAGAGAATCCATTTCACTAACAGTAAATGTCTTTTAAACCAGTTTGAATTGTTTGAAATAGGCAGGCCACCAGCTATGAGCTAGGCAATGAAGATGTTCTGCCATCTATTCTTTTGCTCTAAATGAGCAGAAATACACTAAATAATTATCACAATGTGGATAAAATCTATTTGTACTTTTATGTGCAGCAAAATCAGCATTCATTAAATACTACTTCAACATACTTTTTTTTTCTGTACCTCTCTAAAGTGATTAAAGCCAAAGATTCTCAATATCAATTGTGTCTTAGCCTGAATCACCAATACATTGTTTTGCTGGATGTTAAAGGTTTTTCTTGCTCCGTGTAATTGTAGGTAACAGTGCATTTAAGTCACCTGATGAATTCAAAGTCTCCCTCCCTCTTCGCACAAACTACCTGTATGGGAAGATCAAGAAGACTCTGCCAGAGCTCTATGCTTTCACTGTGTGCTTGTGGCTGAGGTCAAGTGCTTCTCCTGGAATTGGCACTCCCTTCTCTTACGCTGTTCCTGGGCAAGCCAACGAAATTGTCCTCATAGAATGGGGGAATAATCCCATTGAACTGCTAATTAACGATAAGGTGAGCCTTGACGAGCTCTTCGTTGTCAACATAACCAGAACAAGGCCTGACCCCCTGGTACCTGTGCACTGACTCCTTCCTTCCCTCTGAGAGACACCTTTGAGGTGGTGCTGTCTGCTTGTCTGTTGGCCACTTGCTGATTGCAAACTGCTTTTATGAACAAAGCAGAAACAGAAGTTAAATGGTGCAGATGTTTGGGTGTTGAGACAAAGCAGCCTGACATGAGATGGGCACACAGTTCTGTGGTGTCTGAAGTTACAAGCAGGTCTTGGCTTCTTGGGTTTTTTTTGTTGTATGAAACACGAGCAATATTTGAAGCCACACTATTACAAGACCTGTGAGATCTAAGCCAGTTGCAGTGTTTCCACCTTTCTAATTGTAGAAGTTACAAATGAATTAGAAGTTAAATGAATTTTGCAAAAGACAGAGAGCAAAAGGCTCTCCATGTAATGGTCTGGTTTTGTTATGCTTGGTGATTGAACATCAGTTTAAATACAATTTTTCTGACTTTAGATACAGCTACTTCACACCATTGATGGTTTCTGACAAGCTTCAGAAAGAAGCTTGAAGAAAACGAGACCCATTGAAACTTGCCATTAAACCAGTATTTAAATGCTTCCTCTCTCCCCACCTTCAGTTAGGTCTCCAGGTAACTCACTGCTCTCTGAGGGATCAGGTGTTTACCTGCACAGCTCAGGTGGTTCATCATGTGGCTGGTTATGGACTTCCAACAGTCCTATCATCCTCCCAGATCAATAACCAATTATTTTTAATGGTTTGTGGAAGAGAAGCAAACTTGAGTCTGCTTATCTTTAGCAATAACTTTTTTCCTCTTCAATATTATGTCTGTAATATCAATATTCTGTGAGGCTTTTATTTCTTCCACATCACAGCTGCTCCATAGCCCACTGCATTTGTGTCTTGATGTTGGCCTGAGTAAGTTTTCAAATCAAATTCCTAAAGGAGCATAATTCCTCCTTGTTGTGAGGCCTATGGAGCAGTTCCCACCAGTTTTCCTGGTGGCAGACAAAACCATTTGTCAAAGTTGTTGCTACAAATGGTGCTGACAAGCCCCAGATTTTAAGAGGAAGATTTTAGTGTGAGCACTGGATGGAAAGTTATGACCAAGCACTGAGATTTAAACAACAAATGCCACAGATTAATATGCAGGATGGGGGTTGGTCTCTTCTCCCAAGTAACAGGCAAAGTGGAAAAGGCCACAAGTTATGCCAGGGGAACTTTGAATTGGATATGAGGAGGAATTTCTTCACTGAGAGGGTTGCCAAGCACTGGCACAGGCTGCCCAGGGCAGTGGTGCAGTCACCATCCCTGCAGGCATTTAAAGAGATGTAGATGTGGCACTTGGGGATGTGGGTAAGTGCTGGCCTTGGCAGTGCTGGGTTAATGGTTGCACTCGGTGATCTTGGAGGGATTTTCCCACCTAAATCATTTTATGATTCTGGGGAATCCTACAAAGCAGGATGTGGACTAACTCCTGCCTCTTAAGTTTTTGCTTTTGAGGACAGAGTACTGTCCCTCTCTGCATGTTGGGCTTGAGCTGCTAGATTTGGGTTGCCATTTGCATTATTCTGTTTCTTGTAGGTTGCTCAGCTCCCTCTCTTCATTAGTGATGGAAAATGGCATCATATCTGCATAACGTGGACAACCAGAGATGGAATGTGGGAAGCTTTTCAGGATGGAGAGAAGCTTGGCACTGGGGAAAACCTTGCTCCTTGGCATCCAATTAAACCTGGAGGTGTCTTGATCCTGGGTCAGGAACAGGTGAGTGAATGAAGGGTTTAAAGAAAAACAAAATCAAAACTCCCCAAACAAACCAGAGCTGTGAGAATTTCTCTGTTAAACACTTTGTCCTGTTGTATACACAGGATCAGAAAGACTGAAACAAGGCAACAAATACTTAATGCAATCACACATTGGTGTATTTGTTTCACTTATTAAACATTCAGAATATTCATGTTATTGAGTCCTTTTAGAATATTGAAAAAAACCCCAAAGGATTTTGAAGCTTGCCTTTCTAGTTAGCATCTCACAAGCAATTGCCTGTGAACTGTGTGGCTCTTGGCTTCACATTTTTTTCTCTACCTATATTATACATTTACTAAAACCAGTAAATATTGTACCAAGTAGCAGGAAATAGCTTTTCTTCAGGATTCCCAGGTTCAGCGAAGCAATGAAAAATTAGTTGTGTCTTGATACTGATTTCAGTAGATACTTATCCCTGACATGAATGACAGAATGGCAAGTTCAGTACCCTAACACACTCTGCAGAGCAGATGCTGCAGCTCACTGCTGAGTGTCTGGCAGGTTTCCTTTATCTCTGCCATGCCATTTGCCTGCACTGAGCTGGGTTCTGTCCTGTGCTATCAGTTCCACGTCAGTGTGATCACCAGAAATGAGTGATTTCTGTCCTTGGGTAGTGAATGGAGCGAGCAAACACATCTGGGCTTAGGCAGTGGCAGGTTGAATCCCTCATTTGTTACAACCAGACAAAGCCCTGTGTATTTGGACCCAAATACCTCACAGGCCCTGCAGGCAATTGGGCAAGAGCTGCAGTTATGGTTTAATCTATAGCCATAAAGCTTTCAGGGTAACCTTACACATCTCTGCAGTTCTTGCTGGAGTTTGTCCTGTGCTAAGCCTGCAAAGTGGCTCTTAAATGAGCCTCACAGTTTAAAGCTGCCTTCCTGCTCTGCTGCTCGAGGGCAAGGTTGGTTATGTGCAGCCTTTTTGTGGTGTTCTGCAGTCCCCACTGCTCGCCTTCGGTTGTTCTGACACAATTCAGGTTGGAATTGTCACTGTTTCACAGAGTGCCTTGTTCAATGTAGCCCTTCTAGAAACCTCAGTTTGTTCATCTCTGTGTGACCTCACTCTGCACCTCTCTCTAGCAGTGGGGCTGGGTGGGGAGGACTTTGAGTTTGAGGAAGAAATTGCCAAAAAACCCTTCTCATCTAATCCTAACTCTCACGTGCCTGAAGGACACAGTAGGAGGAAGATTTGATGCAACTCAAGCCTTCGTCGGGGAGATGAGCCAGTTCAATATATGGGACAGGGTCTTAAAAGCTGAAGACATCATGAATATTGCCAACTGCTCCATCAACATGCCTGGCAACATCATCCCCTGGGTCGATAACAACGTGGATGTGTTTGGAGGTGCTACCAAATGGCCTGTGGAGACCTGTGAGGAGCGTCTGCTTGACTTGTAGCTGTGATCACTTCCCATCCAAGTGCCCCCTTTAGTAGGACAATCTTCTGTGCAATCTAAAGCACTTCTTTTTCTCCTTGCCCTTTCCCAATCTTAAGTCTTTGAAAGAATAATAATAAAAAAAATTGAGTAAACTGCCTCAGTGCAAAGATAGCTGCTAGTTTGGGGCATTGAGCCTGACTATGAAAGGAGCACTTCTTGGCTAGAGCAGCCCTTGCTTTCTCATGGCCTGATCCAAAAACACACTTTGGCCTGCAGCAGCTTTTTGGTTGGGCCTGAGCCTCGACCATCAGCTCTTCTGCAGGGAGGGAGAGCAGCCCTGCACACTTCAGTCTCGTGTTCCTGACAGTGTGCAGTGCTGACAGCACTAGGATCAACAGGCTAAACGTGAACCCTTCCTTCCAGCCTCTTGTCTCCCCTTCGAATTGAAGCCATTCTTTTTTAGCCCTTTTTAACAAAAAAAACAAATCACTTAATCCTTACACTGCAGTGGTTATGGTGCAACTATGGGCAGAGCAGAACAGCCACTGTCTGAGTGCAAGGCTTTTGCTTTTTAATTTGCAGATTAGAAATCCTTATTTTATGATGAAGAGGTGATGTATTTGAGACACATTGTACCAGTTCCATTTGAAGAAAGGGCTGTTTAATCAGCACAGCTCCACTGAAGCCGAGGTGCTTCAGGTGAGGTTCTGTCCCAAAGCCTGTCCTTTGCTAGCCAGGATCCCAGCGTAGGTGGGTGGGTGAAAGATTGTTCTTGTATTTTCTGTAGGCTGAATGTACTGAATTCCTAGTGACCTGGCTTGTAAACTTTTCTCCCTTGTTTCTCTTGCTTCAGTCAATGTCTTTATTTTTTTTAAATATACAAGCTGTGATTAAGTGAATTTCCGTTTTGTTTTGCTTTGAAAGGCCTTTTTATGAGCAAGTGCCAAAGTTCAGTTTCTGCTTGCTGAGAATTGCTATCTATTTTTCCAGCATAAAAGTCTTCTGCACTGGTTTATATGTTATTATAATGGTCCTATGTAATATGAAAATGTGCTGCTTTTTCAATTCTTGTTGACTGTCTCTTCTGTAAGCACTGGGCTGACTACTATATTTTTTTATCATTTTCTCTCAATATTTTGCAAACACTGTTGCTGTTTCCTTGGCATTGATGTGACTACTTGGTTTGTGGCTCGCAGATAGCAAATGCACTGTACTGGGAAAGAGTTAATACTTTTGTTATTTAAAAGAAAAAGGATTTAAAGGGGGGGAGGGGGAATTTATAAAGCTAACTATCATATTTTATTTTTCATATGTTTGAATTGTAAGAATAATATGGTGACAGTCCCATTTGTAGGGTAAAGTTACATATTTCCATGAATATGTAGTATGCTGTTCTTAAAAGAAAATTCTTATAATGAACTTTTAATTAAAATGCACTGTAAAATGAGTCTCTTAATTCTTTTATAGTCACACAAGACACTGAATATTCTCTTTCATAGCTTCTCTGAATTCACCTGCTGTCTCTCCAGACTGGTACAAGTACAGTCTTGTAAGAAGTTTTCTTTATTCCCTAAATTTCTTCTTAAATCACAATCTTCAGGCAAAGGGGGGCTTGGGTGGGTGAAGCCTTAGCAGGGGAGAGGGTCTGGGCATTTGGGAGTGGTGGGTGCTGGAGCTCCAGCTGGGCTCTGCCTCCTGCTGCTGCCCTCTCCCAGGCTCTGCTCTGCTCTCTGCCCTGCCCTGGGATGCAGAACATGGGTTCCTACTTCATTTGATGCTTTTGAGAAACTGGGAGTGACCCCTTCTGGGTGGAAGTAGTGAAAGGAAGGAAACATGAGTGTCCCAAACCAGTGTGAGCAGAACTGCTCCCCACGGAGGTGACTGAGGTGTGAGAGCAGGGGCCCCACGCTGGTGCAGGCTCCAAGGGCTGTGTCCAGGGCTCTGACAGCAAACCCCCTGCTCTGCTTGAGGAGCTGATGAGCTTCAGGTGCTGCCTGTAAGGGAACAACCAGCTGGGTTCCATCACAAATGGTTCTCCAGCTCTGCCATCTCTGACCAGGGAGAGTCTGAGGTTTCTGTGAAACATTTGACAGCTTCATTTCAAGTGTTCTCGCTCTGACTGGCTTTAAAATGCTCACACACACTGCACCCCCAACCTACAGCAGTCCTTTCCCTGCCCTCAGGAAAAACAAACCACAAAACTCACTTTGTATCAAAAGAATCTCTGTTGTGAGGTGAGGAAAAGCAAAATCCTCATCTCCCAGGGGCTGGTGCCCAAAGAGGCATGAGCCCTTCAGTCAATCCACCTTTATTTATCAGCTTTTTTCCCAAATAAGCTGCAGGAGCTAAACTCTGGAGTTAACACACATTTCACTCTGTTCTTGAAAGGTGCAACAGTGGAATTGTCTTGGATGAATTTTGCTGAATGTCCTGGAGCCCTGTGGGTGGTGGGGTCTGCTGTTCTAAACACCAGCTCAGTGTTTGAGCTCAGTGCTTGGCTGAGGGAAGCAGAAGGCCTTTACACTTCTCTTGGCCACGTTGATCTTTGTTCAGAGAGTTATTTAAACACTCACAGCCTTTAGCAATGAGCACCTGTGCCCGAAGCCCCGCCTGCATGGGAAGGTGTTAATGGTGGGGGCTGTGCTTTGTGCTGGGCACAGCGAGGAGCCTGGGGAGGGGCTGGCTGCTTTCTTCCTCACGTTCTGCTCTGAAGGCTGCACGAAGGAGGAATACAACAGAACTTCTCTTCGAGCTGGAAGCAATACATAAAAAGTTGTTTTTTTCTAAGGTATGTCAAGATGCTCAGGTGAAAGGTGGTCTGGGGGCATTCATCCTTTAGCAAACTGACCTAGAAGTGGGATGGTTCTTCTAAAGATTAACAACTTAGCCCTCAGGTGTTGGGTTGGGTTGGTTTGGTTTTTACCCATTAAATGGTTCAGATGGGAGGGATTTTGGAGGAGGGTTTTGCTTCATTGGTTTTTTTTTTTTTAGACACTGACTCTTTAGTAAAAGCCAAAACTAAGGAGCATATATTCCATTGAAAAGGGTTTCTTTCATTGTTTTTTAATATATTTATATACATATTATTCTTTCTTGTGTGTGATAGTACCTTTTCATTAAGAAGAAAAGATATGTTGATTTCTGTACCTTTCTCTTGGGAGTGAAAAGCTGTGGCTGTTGCTCTGCTGCTCTGCATCCTGGGAGTCACATGTTTTATATGAATATATAAGCAGATGGCAAAACAGGAGTAAATATTACCACATTCCAGCATCTATATTGTTTATGGAGTGTGGAAGTGACAACACAACCCTCAGTTCCCAAACTGCTCTGAATGCACAGAAGTAATAACTTATGGAAAGCTGAGTGACAGCACTTGGAACATGCAGTCATGCAGATTTCTAGAAAATGTGTTTTTGTTTAAAACCAGGCAGAGCTGGGACTGCTGAAAGCGATATCAGTGATCCCAACAGGCCAACATCCTGGGGGCTGTGACTGGGCAGGTCTGCAGGGGGCTGCTTGGCTGTGAATGCTCTTCAGTCTCTGTATTGCACCGCAGTGCTGGGTCATCCTTGGCTCATGGGCTGTTGGCTGACATCAAATTGAGCATTTGGTGTGTTTAAATCCAGGTTATGTTTCTTCAAAGATGAGTTTTTGGACTAACTGGCTGGCCACTGGAAGATGTTGGTCATCTCATGTGTTTGGTGTTTGAAGGCTCCAGTTGCACAGCTGTAGGTGAGGGGAGGAGGATCCCCTCTGCCTCTGGGATCTCCTGTGCAGGGGAGACAAACTCCTGGATCCAGGCAGCTTTTGGCTGGGCTGCACTTGCTCACTGAACTGTTGGTTTAGGTCTCAGAAATGCAGGGAAGGACCAGCAAAGCTCTACCCCCGTTTTTGCACACACTTCCCCAGTATGTGAATGCACGAGACTGCCAGGGAGAAGCTGATTCTCTTTTGCTTCAGAGATCAGATTTCCCTCAGGCCTTTCCCAGAGGTGAAAAGCAGGTCAGTAGTGAAGGTGCTGTGTTGTATCAGGTGTTTAAAGGTGTCACTTTCTCAATCAGGGTAATGGTTGTTCTAAAAAATGCTTTTGTAGCTGTAGATTAGACTTATTTCTTTTTTCCTAATGGCACCTGGCTCTGTGTGTAAGGATTCTTCATCCAGCTGGTTTCATTTACCCCAGCTGGGAAGGAAGATCAGCCTTTTCCTATTGCATCATCCTGAATCCTGCTAGGAGTGCAGAAACCCTAAAAAGAGACGCTGATCTGGCCGAGGCTTCTGCCACATGTGATAATCCCTTGATGTTGCTGTAGAAATCTGAGGCAAGACACAGCAAGGGCCCTGCTGATGGAGAGAGTCAGGTACTGCCAAACTCCCTCCAGAAATGAAAGGTTTCTCTTGGTAGCCAGGGAATCGGGGTGGGGGTTGAAGGAGATGTGGGATTTTTCCAGAGATCTTTCACCAAAAGGTCTCTGGATCTTTTTTTCCCCCTTCACAAAGAGAAAGTTGGACCTTGATAATGTTCGTGGTTAGCTGTGAGGCTTAAATAATACATGAGTTTTTCAGAGCTAAAAATTTTCTGGAAAGAATTGAATTAATTGCCCCCCTGGCTATAGCTGTTTCTAAAAGGCTGCGCTTAGAAAAGTATAAATTTGCACAAGGAGTTCAAGGGGCCGTTTCTTTCTCCACAGGAGTGCTGGGCTGATGTTTTGGCAAAGCTTCAAATGCAGAAGCTCCCTGATGGCTCGATGCCAGCGAGAGAAGTTGTTTTGTTTATTGGAGACGCTCTGGTGTTTCACCTGCTCTGGCTCCCAGCACGTGTGTCCAGCTCCTGGCACTGCTGCTCCCAGGGGCTCCTGCCACGTGAAGGATGCTGAGCAGTCACCTCCGTGGTACCCACTTGTTCCCTTGCTGCCACCCAGCCTGTCCTGAGTCCCAGGGGCAGAGCTGACCTCGCACGGGGCTGGCTGGAGCCTCTGTGGCACCGGGTGTGCTTCCCTTCTGTGCTGAAAGGAGTTTGCGAGAGGTTTGCCCTGGTTTTCGTGTCACCAAGCTGTTCCCGGCAGCAGTTCTGGAGTGCTTTTTAAGAATAAGTACTCAGAAAAGTAGCAATGGCTATTTCTTAGGAGGATTTAGGTGGTTTTTAAGGTGCTAGATGCTCTTTTACATTTTGTCTTTCAAAACACTTAAACCAGCTTATGGGGAACTTTAATTCCTTATGTTACTGTGACAGAGTCCCTCACCCAGGCTTATCTCCACTGCTGGAGATTTCTCTGCTGACCTCACCAGATGACAGGAAACCTCTTTAAAGGGCAACCTCATCTGTTAAAAACAGTATGTTAAAGCTTCTGGGTAACAGCACTGGCTAAGCAGGGGATTTATAACTTTCCTTTTGTTTAAATTTTTTATTTTACTTGGTGTTGGCTGTTGATTGGCACTGGCAAACCTGATGTGCTGTCCTGCTGGGGCTCCAGAATGGCTGTTTTTCCTGTATCAGGCACCAATTGGTTTTCCTCCCATTCTTGAGGGCAACAGAGCAGGCAGCTGCCTCCTCCCTGCTGCAGAGCTGGGGAGAGATTGTCCTGTGCAGCTTTATTCCACCTCTGCAGCTGCAAAAGGCTCTGGGAGAAGTGATCTGCACTGACTTTTAATTTTATGTGAGGTTTCCCTGCAGGAGATATTTGTGTCTGACAAAACAGGACAGACCTAGATTTGCTTTCCAGGGATGGTGTAGCTCACAGGAATGAGCTGTGTTTTAGGCCAGGGTTTCTTTTTTTTTTTTTTTTGCTCTCCTGCTTTCTTTATGGCAAATTATAAACGGTTGATAAACACCTATAATAAAATAGAGATATACATGGGCAAATCATCCTTTTTTTTCCATTAAAGAAAGCTGTTACTTACTGTGTAGAGAGTACATATCCTCCTAAGAGATCAAATTATTTATGGCAGTGCACTAATTAGCTTTTTCAAGCCTTCTAAGGTCTTGCAGATACTTTGAGCTCCGGGGATAATTGCAGTAGGTAAATACCTCTCTGCATCGAGTATAATTTCATGTAACTGGCCAAGAGCTGTCAGCGTGTGCTTCAGACTCCTGGCCTGCTGGGGGCTCTTGTCAAGTGGAGCTCTGGCACCTCCAAGGCTTTGCAAGGCAGTGCTCACAGCTGCCCGGTTGGGTCACTGTGGTGGCCACAGGTGTCCAGACAATTCAGGAGGCTTTTGGAGCTGGTTTGGTCCCCATTTTCCCTTGCACTGCGATATTAATGCTGGGGCTGTTCCAGCACACTCTCACCTGCCCATCGTCGCTCTCAGTCTGGTCCCGGGGAACAGCAGATCCAGCTCCCTCCTCGCGGCCATCAGCAGCTCCAGGCTCTGTTCAGAAGTATTTGGCATTGTTCAGATGTGCTGCTATGGTTACTCAGGCACCGCTGACTGCACAGGTCAGCTTGGAAGAGCTGTAGACAAAGTATTTGGGACAGAATGCAGCTCTCGCTTGTTAATTTAAGACCTGGCGCATCAGTTTGAACAAACTACGTGGGGGATAATGTCTTTCTTTTTTCCCTACGCTTGGGATTCGGGAAAAAACATAAGAAAAATATTGCTTTGACGTGAGCCCAAGCAATGAGAGTGGCTCCTGCTGAAAATAGCAGGCAGCCTGTTTGTTCTGGGAATTGCCTGAAGGCTGGCGGGGCTCTGCGTGCACAAGTGGAAGGAGGATGCACAAAGCCCGGGGAGGAGCAGAACCTGGGGGGGGGCTGGCTGCAAACAGCCACGGGCCACATCTGACAGCGCTGGGGAGGGGAAGGAAGGGGCTGGGATGTGACTCTTGGGCCTCAGGCTGCCCTCGGAGGGTTCAGGGGTCGGGAGTCAGCTGCTCGCTCCTGGAGACTGGGACTGGCATTTTCAGGGGGATGAAGGTACAAGGATGACCTGTTGAGGGCTGTACCCACCATTTTAATCTTCCAATCCTGCTCAAATCCACGAGCTGAATTGGAGGTGTTGTTTAGGTCCCAGAAACTCAATGACATCTGTTCTGTACTTCACCATGGACAGAGTTTGAAAGAGGATGGCTGTAAAGTGACTTTAGGGATGGGTGGTGGTGCCCTCACCAGGCTGTGCCCTTTAACGCCTTTCTGATTACTTTACTAGGACTGAATATGCCTGATTTTCTTTTTCTGATTACACTGAAGGCAAAATTTCCCTAGACTTGAATGGGAGAAGAACAGGAAACTGAGACAAGTCTGAACATGCTGGTAAAAATGAAACAAAAAAAATCTGGTGTGACTTTAAAGCTATTTTTAAAAACACAAGCTGGAGCGGGTTACTCTGAATCACTGGAGTCTGTTATGTCTTTTTCCTTNTTTTGTATTTTCACTCAGTAATTTTAAGGATACAGTGAGAAGGCAAGTTTTTAGAGATGGGTTATATGTGTTAAAAGGGGGAATGTGCTAGCATTTGCTGAGCACAGTAAATATCACTGCCAAATGAGCAGGTCCCTTTTCTGATATGGCAAAAAAATCGTAGATGAGAATTTATAGCAAGCCATTTCAGAAAACAAGAGAGGGTGCAGGATTTATTGCTTTAATTGAAATACTAGCTTTGCTGTCGTCCTTGAATGTTTATGTGTGAAACTGGGTGCTGCCTGGCATTTGCAGACTGAATCTTGGGGCAGCACCTTTGGTGGATGGGCTGTGTCAGGCATTGTCTCCTTCATTCTCTCCCATCCTGCACCAGCCCTTGGGGCAAGTTCCTGGCAGCTGAGGGTGGGGACTGAAAATAAAAATAATCTACCTTCATTGTAATAGGTAATAGCAGAATCTTGCCAATATCTCTTGGCTTGTGTCCTGGTTTTCCATTCAGTGCTTAAATTCAAAGGCTGGTCATTCATACGCTTGTTTTTCCATTGAAGGATGCAAATTTCAGTGTTCATTGAGCTAACAAGTAGCAGTTCTCTTCATGTAGTTGTTTCTCCCTGTTCATGGTAGCAGACTTCTTGCACTTGAAGAAGGACAGGGAGGGGGTTGAGACAGCATAAACCACTTGAGGGGAGAAGTAGAAGGAAACTGTGACCATGGCAGTATGTGAGGTAAGGGGAGAGCTGAATTCAGCAGTGGATGTTGGAAATAATGTTTGTCGTGATTGCTGCAGATGTGGAAAGAACCATCTTCCCCTTGGACTTGGGCAAAAAGTCAGGTTTGTATTTCAGGAGGCTGGACTGCACCAGCTGGCTTCAAATGGTGGTCTTTGTTTTTCATTCTCCTGTCCTGGGAGGGGTGTGTGTATCAAACCCTCTTTTGTTACTGGGAGGACAATCATTTATTTTTCCAGATGCAGACAGGAGTGCTCTGGAGCAATCTGAATTAAATGCCAAGATGAAAGAGTGTTGCTGTAGAAACCCATGTCAGACTTGCAAATGGTTCTTGTGTGCTTCTGGGGATGTGCTGCTGATAAAGACTCTTCAGCTATTTCTGGTTTTTTAGTGGTATTGAGAAATGGTTCTTCACAGTTGCTTTTTAGTAGCTGTATGCTGCAGTTCAGAAGGGCAGGGACCTGGCTGGGTGATGGGATGATCAGGAATGTGCTAAAGCTCTGGGAACAATCCACTGGCTTTAGAGGGCTTTGGGTTTAGTGCCTCTGTTCACTGCAGTCTGTGCAATATGCAATGCGTTGCATCCGAGGGTTTTTTTAACTCCCAATAAGGACTTGTTAATGTGGGAAGAACTCCCAGAAAACTGTTCCTCAGCACTGCCTTCTCCTTTCTGCTGAGCACACGAGGCTGCTGGTGACAACTGTTTATAAATTGTGTGTCTTGAAGAGCTGACAGAGACGACCTGATCCTAAAACATTGCTGTGGCACTTCCTCAGCATCCCTTTGGTACCTCTGCACCTTCTTGGATTAGCAATGCTGCTGTAATAGTGCACGGCACAAATCCATGAGCTCTCTGTTGTTTGAGTGTCCTCTGAGCAGCATTTCAGGCATTATTGAAACATTTCTGCTTGCTTTTTGGCTTTGAAAAATACAAATTCGAAAGGGAAGCCCATGAATCTTTTTTTAATCAAAGTACACCTCTAAGAACAGTGTACATGGATATTGCATAACAAGCAGGGTGAATTCCAAATAGGACTTTGAAAATCCATCTGGAGCAGAAAATCAAGGCTCATTGGAGATTTTTAGAGAGCCTTGCTTGCTTCCTGGAAAAAATCACTGTACTGTGTTGCATTATCAGTGTTTAAGTGACAACTGCAAGCTGATTCAATTAAGAGCTATGCTGAGGTGTATTTTATTTTGTCTCTGAAGCGGTGAATGTTGCTGGCTCACCGAAACTACGTTGGTTTCACTGACTGAGACTTGCCTGTCGACAGCCTTGTCAGCCTGAAAGCATTGGAAGAGAATGAAATTACATTCTGGGCCTTGCCCCAGATGGGAATTGCTGTAATGTTTTAAACCTCAAAAAGGATGGGAGTGGAACAGAACAACGTGACAACGGCGAGATTTATTAGCGCTGCTTTGGTCTTGGCTTTGGGTCATCTCCTGCCTGCAGAATTCCTGTTGATGTCCCATCTGGATTTGTATAGAAATTGATGGTAGGGCAAAGCTCTCCGATCCCATCAGTTCACATTTGCATCACTTTCTGTTCTGGGTGTGCTAGGAAGGGCTGGAAGCACCACATGTTGAAGTAGTTAGCAGGCGAGCGGAGGAGAATGCAAGGTCAATTTAGCACTTGCGGAATTTAAATTATTTTCTGAATTGGGAGGGTGGGGGGAGGAAATCAAAGCCCATGTCTCTGAGTTCAGCTGCGTTTCTGAAACAGTCCCTTAAGAGATAAAAGTACTTGAATAGAGCCATTAAGCTCTAGTTTGCTCTATATTTTGCTGCCATAATTGTTTCAGAGGTCATACTTAAATGCGCGCAATTTGGGTTTGATGTCTGCCTGCCTCTAAACACACACACAGCTGCTGAGAAAAAGGAAACTTCACTGTGACTATTGATTGCTACTGACAGCAAGTTTCCAAATCTTAGTCTGACACCTCCTTTGGATTCGTCCGTCCAAAGGTTTTGTGTCTCCTGAAAGACTTTGTTACCCCACTGCTTCCTACGGGTACAAAAATCAGGACGGTGGTACCTGCTACAGCTTTTTTCTGTTTAAGCTGCTGTGTCATTATAGTCTTTAACCACTGCAGGTTAAACTAAAACCAGGAGGGAGCTGCACACAGACTAAAACAGCTGGAAGGGGGGAGTCAGTGAGAGTCCCTGAGCAGGACCTGCTCAAGACCTGGGCATGCAATCCAACCCGAAACGGAGATTTTGGGTGCAGGTCACATAAATTAGCTTCCAAACAGGAGGGATGTGTGCTTTGGGCATCCTCTCTATCCTCTGTATCTGCTGGCTGCCTTGGCCAGGTGTCCTTTAGAGGGTGTCCCCCTCTTCCCTCTGGCTGCTGACAGGACAAACAGGCTCCCACAGCTACAGGGAGTTCTTAACTCGCTTTAGTCAGATGCTCCACCAAAAACCCTGGAGTTCAGGTCGTGTACTGTTCCATTCAGCTTCAAGCTGAATTAGTTTGCTTTATCTCCCATTACTTTTGGACTAAGACAAACTGTTTATGTGTATCCTGGGTCGCTGGTGCAAACAGAGTGTTATTGTGGGTCTGAATCAACACTGCAGCACAACCATCAGCGCTCCTGCTCTCCTCGTGGGTACCAATTTATTCTCTAGATGAAGCTGTAGTGAGTGAAGGCTCATTCACCAGGAAAGGTGATTGAATGCAACTGCAGCTGGTTGATTAAGCTGGACAAAGAGAAACACTCATGTGTCACTCAGCACGCTCTGCTACGTGAAACAAGGGGATTAGATATGGTGAATTTCTAGTAATGAAAGCAGGCAATCGGGTTCGTCATAAAATCAGCTTAAAAGAGCTTTCTAGATTCCAGAGAGAGAACTAAAATAACTTGACCTACCTTGGTCCTGTAATCTTTAAATGCTGCTTAACATCTGCTCATCAGCACTTGGCAATAATATTTATTATGGAATTTTTAACAGCAGACACCATCGTGTGTTGAAATTAATAATGCAGAGGGGTGCGCCGTGGAGGAAGAAACATCATTCCACAAGGGTTAAAAATGAAATGGAAACATTTGAGTTCAGTTAAGAAAATCTTTAGAAGAAAGTTACGGCTACAAAAATCTTAGTGAGGGCACCAGCCCCACCCAAGCACGGCCCAGTGGGGCAGAGTGAAGCCCCTTTCCAGTCCCCTGCAGGTGGTTGGCACAGAACCAGTTCTGCTTAAGGGACCTAAAATGGTAACGGGGAATTGTAGAAACTCTCCTTAAGGGGTAGAAAAGACAGGTGTGCTGAAGATGCCTTTAAGATTTGAGATGTTATTTGGAAAGAGCTTTCTTCTCCCAGGACTGGCATTTCTGATGATGTTATTGGCTTTGGAGATACAGAAGGTGCCTAACATTAGGTGGACTGGATTTGAGCCATTATGGGCAGAGGAAAGAGTTTGAAGTTCTTCACTGCACTCTGTGTATTCCTGAAAACTGTAGCACAGGAGTTTGAGAACTCTTTATTCCCAACAGGTACCAAAAAAAAAGTAAATTGCAATTCCTGGCTTGAAAGATCTTCCAAGTAAAAAGCTCTGCAGACCCTCACAGGTGCCAGTTATTTCTCCACTGAGCTTGTAATCTACTCTGTAAAATGGATTCCCTAGAAAATGCTCTGAAGATGTCAGCAGGTGCTGAACCCACATTTCCCATCACAGTGTGTCCCAGTCAGTTCTCCCAGGCTCAGACCACAGGTCTTTTGACTCTAATTTGATTTTGTCTGGCTTCAGCTTTCACTTGCTGGTCCTTGTCATGCACTTTCCCTCCTTGCAAGTCATCTGTGGCCATCTTCAGCCCGTGGCATAAAGGACTGGGGACATTCTGGGCTATTTCTTGCACTCAGCACTTCTGTGCCTTTTTTTCTCTGCTATCGTGAGTCTTTCCCCCAACACTGGGTCTGAAGCAGGAACTGGTTATTGCCAATCCCCTACAGTGAAGTCAAATATCATCTGCACTCCCAGACATTGTTCTTGGATTCATATATTCAGGGATGATATTAGATAGCTTTGCCGCTGGGAGTGCCTAACAAATTGCTTGCTCTTTTTGTTGTCCAAATCCTTTATTCCCTCTGCTTTCTAGGATGCAGTTTCTCGTGCTGAATTCTTGCTGTTCCTAGACATAGAGATTTGTGTCTTGGCTCTACGGAATCCCATTTTTATTGGAAAGAGCCCAAACTTTTAAGCCATCCAGGCCACTCCATTGGCCTCTTTCCATCCTAATTTACTGCTGTGTTGTCCTTTGTACAGTCTGTAAGTTCTCTGCTGGTAGAATATGTATTTATTTCTATATTGAGAGTGGTGAGTGTGCCAGGCCTGGTATGAATCCATGTGGCACACCCAGTTGTTTGCTAATGCTTCCTTGTAGACATCTGCTTTTGAAGATCTGTCACTTACCCCACTCAATTCTTTTAATATGGACTTTTAATTGAAATTACAAAGTGGTACAATAAATATCTTGAAATTGAAATCCCAGTAACCTTCGGCTACCTAATTTGTGTATCTGGTCCTTCCTCCCAGCAATTCCCCTAGAGCTGGTCAATACCTGTTCACTTTTACTTTCTTTCTCTTTTTTTGCCCCCCCTTTTCTTTAGGGGTTGGATGATGCTGCTGCATCAGATGAAAATTACTCTGTCCCCTGGACCTCTGTCCCTGGGTTTTACAAGAAAATACTTAACAAATCACCTGTTTTAAAGCTGTTCTATCTCCATTGATATGCTCAGAGAAGCACCACTTTGTCCTCCTTGTTAAAAGTGAACATTTCTTTCTTTGCTTTATCTCTGTGCACAGACATGTCTTGTTGTTACATTTAAGTTGCTATAAACTCTAAATCAATAATCTCATGAGGAAGAAAAAAGGGGTCTGGTAGCAATAAGTACAATTGCAGAGTTAATCAGATCATCTTTATTCGAGTTGTAGACTCTGTTTCCCGAAGATGTTCTAGCTCTGCAAAATCAATAAGGGCACAATAAGTAGGTTTATTTTCTGGGTATCAGCAGTATAAGGGTGGGGGCTGGATGCCTGGAGGGAACCGAGGGATTTTGCTGCCTGTGAGCACAGTAGCTGTGGAGAAAGCACTGTTGCTGCCATGGAATCAAAGAACAGAAAGTAGTGTATATTTTGGGCACTCAAATGTCTGGGAAATGTCTGGGGGAGGTATAGATCCAGGAATTTCTCCCTCCTTAGTCCATCCCGACCGGTTTCGCAAACAAAATATGTCTAAAATAACACTGCATTTTAAATATAACATTTTGAGTTGGTAGCTACTTGTTTTAGAGTGTAAAACCCACCTGATTTTACAAACATTCTTCAGAAGGGATGGATGACATTTTTCTTTCCTCCTCTTCCCATTTTAATTTCTAAGTGTGGTCCTTACTGCCGATCTCTTCTAGTTGATGCTACACAGCTGTAAGGACTTCAGTGGAGCTGCACCTGGCTGGACTGGTCAGATTACAATGAGATTCAGTCTTTCCTAAACCAGGCTCTGCACAACTTCTTTTGGGTAGAGCTGAACCCTCTTCTCCACAACCCTTTCCCCATAAATAGCTACTGAGGCTGATAAAACTGAAGCCACAAAAAAGGATGGGCCTCCTCATTGTTGCGTTATTGTTACACCCGACCCCAGCTGTGCTGTGGAATAACCAGAGCCCAGCACTGCTGCATCTCGATTGTTAACTCAGTGATCCTTTAAACTGAGCCCAGCTGTGTGCTCAGCAGATCAGCGTGCTGCTTTCTCCTTGTGCTGTAAGGAGCAGGAGGCCGTGGGACTGTGCCTTAAATATTTAGCATGCTTGTGTTTGCTAATAAAGACCTCTTAGGAGAAATAATGTTTCACGTTGACACCCCAATACTCAAGTGCAGCTGGCTGAAAGTGTGTTACCCTGTGGCTCAGGGCGGCCTTCCCTGTTTGGGGATGGTGTGGCTGCAGCAGGGACTCGGACTGGGAGGACTGGGAGTGTGGGCAGAGCCAGAGGGGTGTCAGGCACAGGGGGATGCTGTGCCTGGGTGCTGCAGGGGGAGAGGGGCTTTGTGCACAGGGAAGGAGATGAGCAGGGCTTGCCAAGAGCCGAATTCTGCTGGAGCTGCCCTGGTGCTCTCTGTGGTTAAGCACCTGGCAGCTCCTGCTGGGAAGGGCTGTCCTGTGTCTGCATTCCCAGCCAGCCTTTGGGCACTGGGAAACTCAGACACATCCCCGCAGCGAGAGCTCGGCTTCCTTTTGTTGGGTTTAGATCCTAAAATTGCCTCTTGGTTTTGTCGAGACTTGGCCGAGATCTGTCGCATGGTTCTGAAAGCCCACACTGCCTTGGGCTGTCAAATTGTTTGGGTTTTTAAAATATAACTAACTTCTTCTTGAACGTTATCAGAGTTTAAATTATTATTAAGGCATTCACATGCTGGTCTTTCTGAATTTGATGGTTTGCTTGAACATCCCAGGCCTGATTTTGCTCCGGGTAAAGTTCCTCACGGTGAAATGTAGCAGCAATCAGCCGTGCTGTGTCTGTGCACACAATGGCTCTGTTCACCTAAGAGAAGTATCAGAAAGAGCGTGGTTAAGAATAAATACAGTGTTCATAACACGAAGCTTGGAAAGTTTGGAGTGCTTATAAGATAAAAAGAGTTTCAGTGAGATACACGCTTCTCTGAAACCGGCTTGAACAAATTGACATTTCCCACAGAAATAAGAACCTGTAGATGAGAGGTGGGCTACTCGCGAGAAGATTTAGGGCTCAACGGATTTCTTTTTGTTCGAGTCTTTACAGTTCTCTACCCAGTTTGAACTCTAAACTAAAATTTATGTATCTAGGAGGATTCTTTTCTTGATATGAATACTGTGACCTGCACCGCTGGGAGGAGTGGGAGGTGAGTCCAAATCTTGAAGAGCTCTTCTTGGTGACAGTTCTGACTTTCGACCACGTTATTGCTCAGAGATTTATAAATTTCTATTTTCACTTTATTTACCACCTGCTGCTGAGATTTGTATGAAATATGCTGGGACAAGCACAAATCCAAATAGCTGGCTCTTACACGTTCCCAAAATGTGATCTGGAAAGAAATGCTGCAGCAAAGTGAGACACAGTTTATAAATATTACTGTTCAATAACAATATAAACGATATAACTGTACAACTATAAACTATAATAGCTGTCTATAAAAATAAATACAGTAAATAAAAATACATACACACTGTGCATGTGTGCAGGTGTATATATGCAGACACATGCCCTTTATCATCCCTTTGACATTTTGTCCCTCAGCTGGCCAAGGTGGAGACTTTGGTCAAAGATAGAAAGAAGTTTCTGAAGTTCTACTAAATAGTTAAAAACCTGCTGTGATTAAAACAAAAAGCTATTGCTGTTATACCAAGGCTCGAGGCTGCACAATTAAGTGTGCATCTCCTAAGAGTCAGTAAGGTTAAGTTGTAATGACTTAGCCCTATTGTTGCACAAAATTATCATAACATTTTCAAAATATTAAGGTTTCTCCTCAGCAGAGGAAAGGCTGCATATATTTAGTTAATAATATTGGAAAGCTAGAAAATAAAAATGGAAAATGGGCCAGACTGTAAATGCCAAAGAAATTGCTGGCCACTGTGGCCATTATCTCAGAAGCTGGTGCCATTTTGAAGAAGGATAAACTGACTGCTTTAAACTGCTTTAAAGGGACTTAGAGCATGTATGGGTTTATTTTGTTTTTTAACTTTCTAATTCCTCACCATTATTTTTTTCCCTGTGGAAAATAACTTTAATGTGTGTACAGACACCGTGTGTGTGTGCTTGTCTGGTATGAACAGATTTGGTACACATATAAAGTGTTTGAGTGCACACAAACGTGCACACGCTTCCCCACACGTGTGGGAAGAGGGAGCTGCTAAAACCAAGAGGCAGGATCTGCTTTAAACCACGCTGGCGGAGCAAACCCATCCACAGAGCTGTGGCTAAACCACACAGGAACGTTTCCAGGTAACCACAGGAGCTCTGTCCTTTGCTGTGGTGGTCACGCAGGACCGTGTGTGCTTTGTGTCAGTGCACGTGTGAACACTTCATGTGAACAGCACAGAATCTTTCACCTAATTGCAGCTGAGCAGCTGGGCAGAGCTGTCTGTGCTCTACAGCCATTTGATCAGCACCATAATGTGTAGAATGAATAATATATACTCCTGAAGAGGAGCACTGACTGGGGGAAGACTCAAACCGAATCTTGGGAGCGAAGGAGTGAATCCTTGGCTGGATCTCATTTTTTCTGAGGCTCTTTGAGGCAGTCAAGTGGTGGCACAGAGCTAGGGATGTGTCCAAATGTTGTGTTTTAGAGAAATATTTAATGTGGATCTTGCCCCCCATCACTTCAAGCATATGGACGTGTGGAGGGAAAGGAGGGTTAATCTTGTCTGGGATAAATTAGTAAGAGCTGTGCAAAAAGAACTTTTCAAAGACTTGCTTGCTAAATAAATTACTGATCATGTTTTATTTAAAATGCTCGTGCTGCCAGCAGAGAACATAGCAAACAAGCACACTTTCAATTAAAGTAACAGCGAGGATTTTCCTCCTGGCACTCCTGTGACTTCTTGCACTTGTTCAGTTTTATCGCGAGTCACAAACAACCGCGCAAATCCCGCGTACACACGTGGCACACGTGCACACACGGCACGGTCCAGCTGTTCATCCCCGTTCCCTGGCTAATGCCCTTTGGGAAGAACAGAGCTGGGACCCTCTGACCCCTGTTTGCTTAGGGTCTGTAATGTAGGAGCCAGCATTAGGGCTGTGCCCCATGCTCTGCTTTCCCCAAAATCCAGAGCGGAGCCGATTGCCGGGGCGGGGGCTTGGGCTGTTCCCTGTGTCCACCCGCGTGCCGTGGGAGCTGGGGGTGGATTGGTGCCAAGCTGCAGGCTGGCAGGGGGTGGGTATGGAGGATTTACATTTTTAACAGGACAGATGTTTGCTTTCTTTTCTCCCAAGCATCTGCTCACATGCTCTATTTTGGGAAGTGGTGAGCGCTACTTTAAGGGCAAGACTGAGGTTACAGGAGGTTGTCAGCCTTATGCCATCAGAGGCCATCGTGGGATTTCTGGCTGTTCTTGGTTTAAGACTAATGGAGGAAATGTGTGGAGGAAATGTTTGCTACCTCAAGGATGCTTGAAGATTTCTGGAGAATTTTGCCATTGCGGGACAGCTTGTACTCTGTAACCCTGGAGGTACAAACCTCTCCTGTGGCCGATGGTCAGGCTTCAGGTTCAGAGATGAACTTGGTCACAGGAGAGCATTTGTTCATTTCTATGTCAGGTTTTTCTTCCTCAGCTGCTCTCATGAGACACCCAAAGGGCTCGTTGCCATCAGCATTGGGAAGTGTCTGTGCAGTTTTCAGCAGGTTAAATATAGATTAGGTCTTTGCTGCTTTTACCTTGAGCATAATGTTGATCAGTGCTCGTCACAACTTCTTTCTAAAAAATCAAATAAAAGGGCTTGTTGGAATGACTGGAAGGCAGGGGATGGTGTACAGGAATTTTTTAGGAGCTGTGGTGTAGCTGATGATGTGTTTCTTTGTGCCTAAGACGCTTTTTCGGAAGAAATATCTCCCAAGGGAAGGACAGGAGCCTGAGAAGCTCTCCTGAGATAAAGGAGCAGCATTTCCAAGTTTGTAAGACTTCATTTGGCACTGATAAAGAACACCTGAATGAGCAAAAGATGAGTATTTGGTGCAAAGAGTGCACGGTTCTGTAAATTTGGTAGGACATTGACACGTACAAAGCATTTAGCATTAAATGCAATCGAAAGCAAGCCACCAGAGATGAACAATTTCTATGCTTGAGCCTTTCTTGAGGTGAAAAACTACAGATCACTGGAAAGCAGAAAGTTCTAGATTTATCTCTCCAGTGCCTGTGGGAGGTAGGATCCAGCACAGTGCACACTTCCTAGCTTGGAACACCAAATTTACCAAATTTGCCCCTCAGAATGGTGACACTGTCTGTAAGATGAGCAAACCTAGAGACCTTGTAGTGCGTGTTTTAATGGCACACATTGAACCAAATTAGAGGAACATAGCCTAGAATTCCCTCTGGATTCTTCTCCTGGACTGATCGTGTTCTGTTGATGAGCTACATCGAGCAGATCCTTCAACTTCACTGCTCCTTGTGCCACTGGGCATATCCCTGGGAGCTGGGCTCCTACCCAGGCTCGTGTGCCCTAGAGATGACATTGAGTGCTATTCCACAGGACCATAGGATGAGGAAAAAGTGTCCTTTGTGACCGGTCCCTGTTGTTATGAATACCTTAAGGTGCCTTTTATAAATGTACCAGGGACCACGTTAGCAACAGTTTCCAAGTGTTTTGTATGTATTTCACAACCTCACCACCTCAAAAGGACGTCAGGGGCCATCACTGCCTGCAGGGTAGGCTGTAGCCATCCACTCATGCTCTCTTGTTCAATTAAGCAATCAAACATGGGGTTACTGGTTTTGCACCCTGCACAGAACAGCTTGGACTAACTTCTGTAAGTTTTTAGCCCCCCAGCTTTCAGTGTAATCCATCAGAATAAAAGAAGTGTTGATCTTTTTCCCGTGGAAGGAATCCCAGAGAGGCCACTGTAGCAGCTCTGGGACTTCTAAGGCGCAGTAGCACCTAAAGCTTGTTCCTCTCCCTCTGTGCTGTGAGAGCAGTCCTGTGCTCAGGGGGTTTCAAGGCAGAGAATCAGAGCTGCTTTTTTGCCTCTTGTGTTGGGAAGTTGCTTCATTGTTGTCAAATTCAGCCCCTCTGTTGTTTTAGTGACAAAAGAACCCCAGTTAAGGACATATTGATGGAAGTCATTCTCCTGGATTTGAAACCCTCCCAAAGTTGTTACCAAAACCTTTTTGTTTCCAAAAGTTGGTTCCAAATTCAGGCTCTACCAGTTGGGTCCTTAATGCAGCCACTTGGCCAGTAACAGAAGTGAAATGTGCGCTCTTCCAGAGCTTTATTCTGAATATGAATAAAACATTTTCTGGTGTTATTAAACCAGCCTGGACTAAAGCAATGAGAGTGGCAGCATTCAGGGGTGATCTCCGTGTCAGCCTGTCTGCTCAAAAATAGCATTGCAATAGTGGCAGTTTTGCCTTTTCTTTAATGCAGTAAAAGTTGGAGTTCTCTTTGGGAAGCACAGACAGATAATTAGATTTACAGAGAGCTGTGCAATTACTTTTTGTGCAGGATCTAGCATATGACAGTCCCTTCCTGTGCTCCCTATGCTAATAACTAATCCAAAGTGCCATGTCAGAGAAGTCGTATGCACAACAAAAAAATCTCTGTCCGGTAATCTGTGGTCCTGGCACGCGTCCTTCAGCAGCATCTTCAGTGTGTGCTGAGAAAGCCATTCCAAATTGTTGGATGCTTTTGGATTATATGAAATTTTTTGTGTTTATCAGCATTAGGTCCTCTAAGGAAATCACAAGAATGGTTTAAAATGCAAATATGCATATTATATATATCTATAGTACTTTTACAGGGTTTCTGTCTTCAGATTTTTCAGCATTTGGCCATTATCTGAAGTCTCTTCCTGGAAAGTTATTTTTCTTTAAAGAAGATTTTAAAAGAGATTGCTGTATAACCCCATATGCTTGTTAAGATCAAGTCCTGGTTAAATATTTTGGTATTAGCCTTGGTGGTAACTGAATGAACCACACACAGTACAGAAGACATCCCTGTATTTACAAACAAATAGCTTACAGCCTGCTAATTAATCCAGACTTTAATTAGGCAGCACCTCATTAATATTTTTCAAGTTTTTTGTAGTTCCTTGTCTTGTTTTTACGGGGCCCGGTTTAAGTTAAACGCTCCCAGAACCATTCCAAGATCACGAAGTCATTTGGAAGACAACACATTTTTAATTACATTTCAAAAGCTTCGGTGCTTTATTCCCTGCATCCCTTCAGCAGTAAGGAGATTAGGGCCCCTGCCAAGGGACTTGCATCAGCCCCTGTCAGGCTGGGGCTGCCCGGGCTTCAGCAGCTTCAGCAGCACCGCGCTTTCGCGGGGGTGCGAGCGCAGAACGAGCGGCCCTGCGTAGGTAAAGGTGACAGAGCCTTTCCCCAGGATCTTGCTAAGATGTTTGGACATGCAGGGCAGAGCAAAGCTCTGGCTCAGGCTGCTGACAGCTAATCTGTCCACCAAAATACTGCCCTGGAGTGGAAGCTGCAGAGGTTGAGCTGATTGTAGAATAGCTCCGTGTATTTACCAGCATCCTTTCCAACCTTGTTTTAGCTCCTCTAGATGCTTTTCTACTTTTCCAGCATTTCAAGAGTGTGTCTGTATCCTATGGACAAAATCTGATCCTTTAGTCCAGACAAAAACTGGTGAATATTCATGGCAATTTCCAAGTGTGGTTGCTTGAGTGTCTGACACATGCAGGTTTGCTAAAGAAAGTCTTGATAGTGAACCCACCCTGCTTCCTACCAGGTATTTCAGTCTGATATTCAGACTTCTATTTATTTCCATATTTAAATTCAATCTCCCGAAGCTTCATTGTATCTAACAATGACTTTCCTTGTAAGTGTTTTTATATTGCAAGGCCATGTGTAGGTAGGAGTGCTTTACCAAGCTGGGAGTGCTTCACTACTGCTTCAGCTGTGTTGTCAGAATTAGCTCTACACCTGCAAAGGCGCACACTGGATTCACTTGGAGACAATGCACAAATGGCTTTTGTTGCACTGGCTTTGGCTGGTGCAGCTGTGCTTGTCACGGATTTGGGAACTTATTAAATCGACCTGTGTGAGCTGAAGAAGTTAAGATGGTTCAAAGAAAGGAAAACCAGAAGAAATGAAGTAACAGAGGAGCATGCACTAAATATCTGCGAGGGGCATCGAACGTGCTGATTAGGGGAGTAACTTCAGGTTCAGCTGAAGATAAATAAATTAAATTCAATTTCAACTGAATAAATAAAGATAAGTCTTTGAAACACCTCTAGTGTACAGCAATAGAGCAGTGTAGCACTAGCACAAAAACAAACCCCCTTTGGTCAGGCCAAGGGCAGATATGTCCCAAACACTGCTGTGCACAGACTTTGGTTAGAGAAGTAGTAGAGGACAGCGTTTTAAACTTTTATTTCGTGTAATGCTGATTTTAATGCTAGTTCTAATGCTGCAGCTGCCTGACATCCAGAGGAGATGGAGGTGGCATTTCTCTCTGCTGTGGTTTGGAAGGCGTGATTGTTATTTGTGTAGCAAAATCCGTCTGACAGGTAACCACATGTTCCAGTTAATCTTAGCTGGGCTATAAGTAGATCCTGTATCAAATCTAGTGACTCAGTTACTGAGCCTGATGCTAATGTCCCTGACATCTGCTTCAGCCTCTGTGTTCCTTAAAAATGGATTGGAATCAGGCTTATGGGTGAGTTTGTATTAGGGTAACCCCCACTTAAATACTATAGGTCACGCTGGTATCTGGTGCCAGTAGAGGTGCATTAGGGTAGATTTGTCCTAACGTGTTTTTTGTTTGTCTATATCCAAGGACACAGCTGCAAAAGATTGGAATGGGTTTTCTGGTGCATTAAGAGACAAATCTATTATTTACTCTGGGAAAAGCGGTCTTATTTAATATTAAGTTCCAAATTTCCTTTATGTGTTTGCCAGCCACCCAGAAGATTAGGGGCATTAAAATAGTGAGTGTTCCTTTTTCATAAATTGTCTTCTGCCTCTCTTGGTTTGTGAGTAATGGACTCAGCCCTCCTGTCCCCCGTGCAGCCCTTGCCCAGGACTAGCATATTCTGGTTTTTCAAACAACACTGAGTCAAGATATAATTTCAGCTGCTTTCACTTGATGGATTCTTTGCTCTGTTAACCAAATTCGTGTCCCATTTGCTCTGTCTCACATCTCCCTTTGGGCTGAAGTCTCGGCTAGTGTGCTTAGTCTCTATATAACCTGGAGTCTCTCTCTAGGAAAAACAAAGGACAAATTGATCAGGAGGTTGCACATTTAGGGCTTTGGGATGATCTGAATGAGACACTGAGACCAGGCTACTCTCCCAGCTCCTCTCTGGTAGTAACCAGATTGCACCAGACACTGTCAGCTGCATTACAACTATGAATTGTCATCGTGACTTGGTTAAAACTGGCTTTCAAAAGCTCGGGATAGAAAGGGAGAAAAGCAGATGCAAACCACTGGTGCCTGGGAATCTCCTGACACCAGAGTTCTTTGTCCAAGTTCTCTGCAGCTTTCAGGTCCCCTGCCAGACTTGTGACTAACCATACAAGTGATGCAAACTATTCTTATCTCTAAAATCATGCACAGATAAGGTATTTATATATAGCTACATTACTATAGGTTACATGCTATGTGTCTAACACCATCTGTCATGTACATGTGTGGGCTTTCAGGGAAGATCTTTGAAATCTGAATCATTCTTATCTGAAACCAACTCAAAATGTTAAAGTAATTTCAGAAGTGGACTTTGACTAATGATTCAGTGTGTTGGGGAAAATATAGCTTTGCACCCAGGCTTCGATCACAATGGAATTTGATTGGCATCAACATTAAGTATTAAAACATACCTTGCTAAGCTTCAGGAAAGGCTGTGTAGCTTTAAGAGCTTGGAAAAAAGATCCCCTTGTGCTTTTGCCAACATCCTGTTACAGATTTCTCTGCTCCCCTCAGTCTTAATGATTTTAGTGGGAAATATGATGGATAACCGAAATAAGATCATTCTATTTCCAGTGAAAGCTCTACTACATTGATTTCTTTTTTTTTCTGCGTTGCTGTTTGTCAAAAGCAGCTGATGTACAAAATTCAGGTGTCCCTGGGAATTCAACCTGTCGCTTCTGTTAAATTTTGACTACTGCTTGTACCATGAAAAACTTAACGGCCGTGAAAGGTAATTTATTTTTGCTGTAATGGCTGATCATTAATGGGCTCACTGGAAAACTGCACAGCATTAAAATAAAGCTCCTGTGTATAACTCTAATAACACTTATTTCTATAGTATAATGCTATGTTGATATAGCAACACTTGGTGCTCGTATCACTTTTTATTGTGGGATCTGAAGCATTAAACAATATTATTCATGCTTCATAACAGCCCAGTAAGTGGCTTATTAGACAGGTAAGCTGGAACAAAGACAAGCAGAGATTTGGACGGAGATGTGATAAACTCAGCCTTGCAAAGCCGTATCTATATGCATAGGCTGAGGCACGTGCTTCATCCCAGCTCTGTTCAGTCCCTCGGATATTTTACCAAATCTGTGTCTATGGAACCAAAATTCCCGGTCAGTTTGATCATCTGTCAGATGATCCTTCCTAAAATTCACAAGAAATCAGCGGGATTTCCACACGAGCTTATTGTTCAGCCCCAGGTTAGCTGTTCTGCTGGATGGGGGCACAGATGAGGGCATGTCCTTGAAAGCAGCTTATGGAGCACTGAGCAGAATACCTGGCTGCTCCCATCCTCGCTCTGTGGTTTCAGGCAGCAGCTTTCATGAGCATTAAACTCATCCACCAACAGGGAAATACCTATTTTTGGACTACCTACTGCAGCTGCTCCAGCGAGTTGCCCTCTGGAGCTCCAGCCTTGCAAACAAAGTAAATATTTACCTGTAGGCTGTTGTTAATGGAAAAATCCTTCCATTCATGTTTACACTGGAAATCTCACAGTAATTTGGTTGACAGGGTTTGAATGCTCTTCATTCATTTTACTATAGGAGCTCTGAGTGAGTGGCAGCCAAGGCAGTGGGGAACCATGGCCATTCAGAAAAGTGTGGTTAGTTTGTTTACCTGCCTTCCTGGAGCATTGGTTTGCTGGTTTTGTTCTTAAAAAATCCTGGAGATCTAGACAATATAAATAATTCAGCGTGCAAGTATCGCATTTCTGGGAATGCTAGCATGAAAATTGCTAAATATGCATTTAATTTAAGCTTGATTAGGCAACTGATTCTGTTCTAACACAGTCATAATTAAAATGTAGTCTTGTGAGGTTTAAGCCATTACAGGGGCCCTGTGCTCCATGTGTAGCATGGCTAATTAGAGGGGCCCCCTTTGGGCTGGCAGGCTGGATGCCTTGGAATGTGAGGCAGCAACTGGTCCTCCCAAGTGTGGGGCTTGGAAGGGTGGTGGAGGAGTGGCTCATCACAATGGAAGAGCTGAAATATTGCAGAGGCGAATGAAGCAGCCCCTCCTGTTCATCTTGTTACCCTGCAGGGGATGCCTCAGTCTGCCTGTGGCAGGGGAGGGACTGCTGCACATCTCCAGGCCCTGCCCTGCTGGGAATTGCTGTTGCCTGCTCAGGCCAGAAGGATGGGGCAAACAGCTGGAATGAACCTTAGGATGGAGAAGTCTGGTGGGAACTCCGGGTTAGATCCTCTGCAATGGCTCCAGCAGGAGCTGGGGCTCTCACTAGAGACCCATCAGTGTTATAAATGGAGTGCTGGTGGGAGTAGGCTAAAGGAAAGCAATTTCCTAAAAATTGCTTGGGCAGAGTCATGGGGTCATGGCGAGGTTCTCCTGTTTCCAAAGGTGTTTTTGCTCTGGAGCTCACTTTACCTTTGGGAAATTGTCAGTGGTATTATTTTTGACGTGAAGCCAAACTGAAGGCTGTGTCCTGCAACCCATCCTTGCCTGAGACAGAAGATATGCCCTGGAAATGCAGATAATGTTGCAAAGCTGGGTCACCGAGCTGCTTTTCTGGCTGGTAGAAAGGTGAGACCTGCAACCAGAGATGGCTGTGGGTGAAATCCATACATGCCCCTTTTGCTTTGGCAGTGTCTTGGTGGCTCTTGGTGGCAAAAGGGGCCCTGAGTGGGTCTGGCTGGGCAAAGAGGGGACAGGTGTCCTGTGCCGTGTGACACAGCTGGGTAGGAGTACATGATCAACACGAGGCTGTTGCTTTCCAATTCTGGTTTATTCTGTTTTCTTGTTCTTTGGTTTTTTTCCCCTCTTCCCTCTCTAATCACCAGAGCTCCCTGCTGCCTGCAATTTGTCTGGGCAGCTCTCCGAGCCACAGTGAACATGTCCGACAAAGCTTAAATCTTGATCTGAGCAAATCTCTTTTAGGCTTTCTCATTTCAACAAAGCCCTTGCTCAGCTGCATTAGTTCCGAGGAGTGCCAGGCCACTGCTCAGTCAATTATCTGTTGCCTTCAGCACACACAGAGAGTTTTGACATATCCCTAATTCATAACAGGGGAGCAAACCCTCTTGGGGCGGGGTGAGAAATTCAGGGTGACCATGAACATCAAATCCCTGCTCCTCACAAATTCCTCGGGGTCTCCTCTGCATTCGCAGTTCAGCTGCACTGAATTTCACCCCTTTCTTTTTGGATGTCTTGTTCAACTGGGAACTGGTTGCTGCTTTCTGGTGAGCCTTGCTTTAATGGGGACAGCTGGTCATGGGACAGCTTCCCTTGGCTGTTGCAGACCCACCTGACTGCAGCATCTTCCCCCTTTTCCCTGTGGCTGACACCACCCCAGCCGGGGCAGTGGTGCTCTCCAGAGAGCCTTGCTGAGCTCAGCAGGTTCCCAGAGCAGGAGATGCAGTCTGTCCTTGCTGCTTTTGGGCAAGGCTGAAACGCAGCAGGCTTTAGGAAATTAGGTTTGTTTCTCCACATTCTAGTTGCCGATTTTTTTTTTTGTTCCGTGGCCTGAAATATTATTTTCTGAGAGCTTGTATATTTAATAACAGGTTTTGCATTCTGGTTTACTGTGAGGCTTTTGTGTGTGTCTATACAAACACCAGATGAAACGCTGAAAGGTATTTCTGTAATTTGAGTTTATAAGTGAAGTGGGTTGCTTTTCTCTCCCAGAGGTTAATCTGCTTCTGCACATCCACTGCCACATCTTATACAATTTGGAAGTGATCTCTTAAAGCAAAGATGTTTTTCTTTGCAGACTGCTTATTGTAACACATTATATGGTATAATATCATTCTGTTCAACAACACTCTGTTCTGTTGTGCAAACAGCACAGAAAAAAAGGAGGGGGAAAGGGGAATAAATAAGCAGACACACCGGCAGGAATTCTCCTTTGCTGGTACCCAAATTGCTCTCAGGGAAACGGACACATTTGTATTCTGTCACTGCTACCATGACCAAAGAGATCTCCTAGTCCCAGAGCTCCAATTTAGAAAATCTTGCTGTATAGTGCTGTGAAGAAAAAGTGTTTCTCGAGTGAAAAAAACCTCTGATTGTGGAAATGAACGGCCGATGGCACTGTGGGGGATCTCTGCCACCGCTCCCTGGAGCAGATCCAGCGTGGGAGCCCTGGGGCTGGTCCTGCGGGGCAGGGAGGCTTCGGGTGGGTGGCATTTCTGATCCACAGCAGTGAGAGCGTGGGAGGGATGGATGGGCTGAGCTGGGAGCAGGGGGAGTGCCTGGCATCGGCTGGGGGAGGCTCCAGGCTGAGGGGCTCCAGGCTGAGGGGCTCCAGGGATGCTGCCCTGGGTCAGAGCCTTCCTCTGCACCGCTGTGTCTGTCTGGGCACAGGGAAATACGAGGGGGGAGAAGGGCAGTGGCTGCTTTTTAAGGTGTAATCCTGCAGCCCCTGCTGAGGTGCCTCCACCCAGCACAGAACCTGCTGGCTGACACCGAGCTGGCTGGCTGGAGCTGGGCTCCTGTGATCTGATATTATGTATTTGGGCACAAGTTCTCCATTTCTCCCCTATCCAGCATTAAAGAATCATATCTTGCTTTAAACTCTGGTCAACCTCCATTCCCCAAGTCTTGTGTTTCAGGCTTACTATAAATTATTTAACCAAGAAGGCAGCTTGACTGTGATGTGGGCAAGTGCTCTTTATGCTGAAGGCATCGATGGCAGTCACGCGGCCTCTGGAATTTGGAGAATTTACATACATTGCTATGTTATTCCTTTTTTTCTCTGAAAAGGTGGCATAACTGTGAGTCAGCATTGTGATACGTCTGGTCTCAAGGACCTCACATGATGTGCTCTGAGGAGAGGACACTCCAGGTTCACATTTTCCCACTGTTTCAGTGAGTTTTTGGAAGCACACCCCCTGCCAAACGAATTATCCACCGATTCCTTGGCACTGTGGAAGCCCTTCCCAGACCTGCCCCAAAGAATGTGCCCCTGCTGTGTGCCAGCGTCAGGCTGAGATTAGAGCTCAGGTGTCCTCATTTCCTGCCCTTGCTAATTGCCAGCAGCTCCCTGGTGCTGTGTAGTGATGAATGAGCAGTAAGAATTCAAGAAACTTAGCAAAACCTGAGGTATTTCACTGAACTTTCTGTTGAATAATGGTAAAAAAGGGGTGCTAGGATTCGGTGATGTCAGAAAACGTGAAACCAGCCAGCAGCTGCCAGGGAGCCTGAGAATAAGCAATCTCCAGTGGTTTGCAGCATAGCCAGCTCTTTTTTTTTTTGATGGCAAAGAAAGATGAAACACTACAAAGATATTCCCAGGGAGAAAATAGATGTCATTCAACATTTAAATAGATCCTTTCAAGAAGGAGAGCTGCAGAAACCCTTATAACTAGCTCGTGAGTGTGAACCTGCTGATTTTTTTTTTAAAAAAAAAGACTGGTAGGACAGATAGCAGGCTTTAAATATACAGCTCTGTTGTCTTGATGGCTTAATTCTATTGTCCAGATTTTGCCTGAATGTACCAGGCAATAATAAAAGCAATACAGTCAGCAGGTCCATAACTACAAAATGAGTGTTTGAAAGAGCTTTGTACTCTACAAAGCAAGACATTTTGAAATAGAGAACTGGTTAAAATGGAAGTTTTAAAGACTACATGGGGATTCATGGTAATAGAGAGAACACAAGTGGCAAAGAAACTTCTCCTGCAGTGGAACTGAAATAGTGATAACTGGGAGATCAGGGGGGAATGTAAGAAATGGAGGGAGCCCAGAGGTGGCAATTTCTTTCCCGGAAAGCTGTATGCAATGAAGGCAGCTGTCCACTTCTAAATCAGGAACGATTTAAATTTGATCTCTTTTGTATCAAGAGGCAGCTCGGCGTCTCTCCATTAATTTTCAGGAAAATGTAATAGCTGAAAGGACCCCCCGATCCTGAAACATGTGCACATGTGTTAGGAAGCAGCTCTTTAGAGACAGGGTGTCCATTGGTTTTTTTGGTAAAAACTGCTGGCTGTGTGTGTGAAGAAGGGAAGGAACTGGCTGTGAGTTCCCCTTAGTGCTTCCCACCCCGTCCCCACTGCAGACCTGCTGCAGTTTCCCTTTTTCCTGCCCGGGAGACCCTGGTGGTGGCTCTGCTCTTTGGTGCTCATTGCTCCAGGGGAGCCCAGTCCTGGCCCAGTCCCTGCTCTTGCCTGCAGCAGGAGCTGGGATCTCTGCGGGAAGCTCTGGCAGAGCCCTGAGCTCTCCAGTTTTTCTGATTGCCCACAAAAACGAGCTGCCCCGTGCCTTGCAGCACCACTTCCATGGCTGCCGAGCCTGTCCCACCTCTGTGCTTCACCCTCATCTTCCTCTCCCTCCACTGCTCCCTGTGTTCACCCTCAGAGGCTGCTGCTGCATGGGCACGTAGTGCAGGACAACAGTGAGCACAGTCCTGCTTAAGCTGGGTCTTGCCAGAAAAGAAAAATCCAGCTGGATCCCAGCTCGATTTGAAGCAGTTCCACTGGATTTATTGTGGTCTTAGCGTTGAACCCCAATTCATTAGTTTGTGCTGATAAACTTGGTTAGAGCTGGCCTGTGTACTAGAAAATCTGAATTTTTCGGGCTGCAGTATGTCTGTGAGTTACAAGGTGATCTGTCTTTATTTATTTATTTCCTGCATTCATCTCGGGGAAGGAAGGGCCGTGTCCAAAGGAGACTGATAACAGCTCTGTGTGTTTTAGAGCAGGGGGGGCGGGTGGCCGTGGCAGTACAAATGACTCATCTCCAGAGGTGCTGTCAGAGACCGACTTCCTTCAGGTTCCTGTACAAATAACATTTATATTCCTCTGTCAAGGTGATTTCAAAGTATCTCTTGACTGTGATGGAAGCAAAAATGTTGTGAATTTAGAGTTCTTCTGCTGGTCATAAGGAGGAAAAGGAAAGAGGAGGCTTTTATACCATTTTATAAAATGTTTCCTCATAATGCACGTTTAAAAGAAAGATATAAACCAAAAGATGCAAGGGAGCTCTTTCCTAAGAATTTTTTTGGTGAATTCTGTACCACTGCCTTTCCTGTTTCAGTCACTAAATATGAATATCAAGTAAAAATTATTTGAAACAGCTTATTACTTAATGCAGCATCATTTTTGGACCCCGTGTGACATAGGCAATGCAAAGTCTATGTCTAGGGCTCAGAGCTGCCTTCTTTTCTCATGTAATGTTTCCCAAGGATGGATTTTTGTTCAAATGACGCTGACATTGATGCAGAGTCAGGACTGGCTGATCCTGCACAGAGGAAGAATTAGGGGAAGGGGGGGATTAGGGGTTTGTTGCAGAGTTTAGGTGGGTTAGTCACAAGATGTTTGCACTGGCAGCGTGGAACGAGGCAGCCCATGGATGACCCACTCATGGGCACCCGTGGTGTGTCCTTTTTCTGCACAGAGCTCCTGTTTCTCCTGACACCCCCTCAGAAGGGGCTGTGGTGCTGAGCTGGGGATCTCTGCACCGGGAGCTCCGCGCTGCTCGGGGCTCCTCTTCCCCCCATCGTGTGTGTGGGGTTAGGAGGGACCTGGCTGGGCAGGGAGATGCCTCTGTCTTTGTAAATCAGCCCCTGAAGTTGCATTTTAAAACCCTGCAGTGGCTTTTAGAAGCAGAAAGTGCATCAGTTCAGTGACTGTGAGTGGGGCAAATCTCCTGTTGATGGAGGGGCCCGGAGGACAGAGAGCGACCAGTTGCTTTTACCGCTTGTACTTAAAATCCTGCTCTTCTTATTGTAAAGCTGATAAAATTTTGAGAGGTTTCTTGTACTTACAGGCTCAGCTGAGCAGATTAAACATTACATAATGTGCCTCTCAGGGGCACTGCATGATTAATGAATGCTTACAAAGTGCTTTGTTAAATATGACATAGTACTAATGTCTCTCTTGTAACAGAAAAACTGAGGAGGAGTTAGTAGGAATTGTGTTCCTTGAAAAGGCATTCTCTACATTTTTTTTTTTTCCTAAAGTAATCTACTGAATGAAGTAAAATAAACTTGGAATTGTATGCAATATAAAGCAAAGCTCCAGATTCCTCCTCTTGTGCTGGAAGAGGAACTTAGCTGCTCAGGAACTTGGCAATGCAGTCACACAAACTTCAGAAAAGGCAATGTTGAGGCCGGTAATTTAACTGGGAACTTTCCTGTGCTGTCAAGCATAAAGAAGGAATATAACCTGAAGCTAAAAGGAGACATTTTTGAAATGATTACTGCTGTGATAGCTGAACTTTGATTTATTTTTATTATTTTGCATTGACAAATGAATCCAAGTGGAGCTTTGACTTTCAGATTTCTCTGCAATAAAAAATATTTTGGACATAATAATTCTAAGGACTCCATTTTGGAAAAGCAGGAACAGTTACATAAAAAATACTCCAAGGTGTATGCATGTCTCTGTATGAAGCTGGAAGACAAATTATAGGTCTATTCAATTAAAAATCAATATTTATAAGGACCCCGCCAGGACTAATTGCATAGGGCTGGGCTGATGGCTGCTGAAAATCAGCGTGGACATCTTGGCTTTCATTTTTTGACAGCTGAGGATCTGGCCTTCAATTTCGGTGCCTCTAAATTAAACTCAGGGTAACCTAATATTGGTGGTACATGTGTCTTGCTATACCTTCTCCCAGAGAGAATACTCTCGGTATTGAGAGGAAAAATCAATATAGATTCATGTTTTGTATCTTCATGACACTTCCTTGCAGTGGCTGTCACTGAGAGTAGCAGGGGACTGAAATCAGAGGCAGAGGGATGGCAGATTAAGCTCAGTTTTGTCAAGGATTTAAAAAATCGACCCTGTTCATGAGGATTTGCAGATCTTACCTACTTTCTTCCACGGAGATCCTAATACTGCTCTGATTTTTCCAGTTGCTTTGTTTTTCAATTACATTACAGGTTCGGAGGGGTTTTTTTTGTTTGTTTTAAAATGTATTTTCTCTTTCTTTCTTAAAAATAGAAAAGGGGGAAATAAAAGTCGCTGCATTTGTGAAAGTGAGAGGTTCGAAATGCTGGATTTTTAATTTCCTTGGTAATTTTACACGGAGAGTGTAAAATTCCAGCATGGTGATGTTTTGCATCCATATTTCCCTGAGATAAGTGAGGACAATGTGGCACAACAGAGTAGAGGCCAGACATGAATCTAAATTTTCCCAGCAGCCTTTCAAGGCACCCCAAACCTGACTTGCTGTGTTTAGTTTGGACAGAAAATCAAATCATTCGTTGCTGTGTCCTGAGAAGTTGGTGAGTGATTCTCTACTTTGGGTTTCTTTTTCAGAGACAAGGTGGAGCATTTGCTCAGGGTAAGGCTGTGACTGGTGAAAGTTCATCCCTGAAAACCCCAAGCTTTCCTTTTGCTGCCTGGATGGGAGCAAATGGGCTGGCCAAGCAGCTGGGTTTGCAAAGAGAAAAGGGGCTCTTGGCAATTAATCTTCAGCTGGGAATTGGCCAGAAGAGTCCAGGAAATGCAAATTAGGCTGCACCTTCCTTTAGGCATCTGAAAAAGGAGATTACAGACACACACAGGTGTAGGCCTGGAGAGTCCAAGAATTCTTAAATCCTTGGAAGGACAAGCAAATCTCACAATACTGGCAAAAAAAATCTTCACATGGCCACATTTCCAGCAATGAGGGCATTTTCTGACTTTGGAATTTGCAAGTTTCAGACCATGAGAATTCTTTATGATTTATATGCTATGAGCACAAGTTTCTCTGGTACTTCATTTCATGTCATTTATTATTGCCCTGAATGCTAAGCAGTATTTCTTCTTGCCTGTATAAACTACACAACTACAATGATTTGTTTCTTGAAAAAGTACCAAAATTTTATTTGATTAAAAAGCCCCGCAAATCCCTTGAAATTATCAAGTACATATTTTGTGACATAATTTTTTTTAAAAAAAACCTAATGTTCCTGAATATTTAATCTTTTAGTAATGTTGTATATAAAGTCAAGTAGTTAACTGACATTTGGATTATGATTGTGAAATGCTGTGCAGCATAAAAAATGTGGCGTTGTTTTTGGAGTACTGTACCCAGGTGTATAAAACTGCTGCAGGACCTTATGCCCCTTCATAAATCTTGTGGGACCGAAGCATTAATAACTAAAATTAGTTAGTGATTGTGTTGTTAATGCTCTCAAAATGAAAAAGGGCTGAATGCTGCTTCGCTTGGAGGTATTAATGGCCGTTTTTATGGGGGCTGTGTGCTTTGTTTATTTGCGGTGATGGATACACTCACCTCTTTCATTTATGGTAAATACAGAGACCAATTAAGTGCTCCTTTGTGTGGTGATGGATGGAACAAAAGGCAGCTGGGACCCAAGGCAATGAGCTGTGCAGAACTAACGAGCAACGGAGCCAAATGGACACGGGGCTTTCCTGTGGATTAATTTGCAAGCTCTGGTTTGACTGGTTAATGGTTCATCCTTCTGTATCTTTGAGAAGTAAAAATATTAAGGAAAAACACTGCAAAAAGAGAGAGAGGCAGTGCTTAGCCCAGGAGAAAGGCACGAGCAAGAGCTCCTGGTGGGAATAGTGCTCGCTGGGAAGGTGGTCTTGGGTTTCTGGGAAGAAAACATTGTAGTTTGGGGTTTTTACTTGTGTGTTGAGAAAGCAGAGTTGTGCTATACCTCTTTTTTTTCTTTTGTGGTAAATAAGCAGAACTGCACCCAAGACACACTTGATTTGTCTCAGCTTGTGTTCTTTCCATTGGGAAACAAGTGGGCTGCTGAGACCTGCCTCCACCTTGGGGGAAAAGGGAGCACCGAGAGGAAATGGGAAACGTTTTGCTTTTCCTTTGTATTCCACATGTCACAACATCGACCAGACTTCCATGGTAGGCAGGGTGGCAATCAGGAGGGATATCAAAGGTGAGAGTGTTTATGGTTGTATTTAAAGTCCTAAAACCAAAATTACTGGGTTAGTTCATCTGCAGTAGTTGGGAGCAGCACCGACGAGCTGGGAGTGGAGCCTGAGAGCAGCTGGTGACTTGATTCACGTAGGGCTCAGCAGGCACATTAAAAATTCTCTACTATAGCATTTCAGTGTTTTATTATTTTTCACTGATACTGCTTAAAAAAGAGATTCAAGAATGCAAAGGGCTGTCTGCGGGGGGAAAAATTCTCAAGGGATTTTTTTCCTGACATTGATGAGAGCAAGTTGGACACTTGGGATTTATGGTAACCTCCTGACAGCAAGATAATGCCCTGGGGAGGTGGGCTAAAAATTGCCAACGTACTCTTTGCTGAAGAATACTGGGCTGTGTGAGTCATTGGCAGTGAAATATGGGAGAATATTCATTCTCAGCCCACCAAATAGGTTTAATCCTTACCCTATTGTAAAATTGTCTTCTTTGCTCGTGGATTTGAGAACATCTTGTTCACTACAACTTAGTCACAAATGTGTCCTGGTACAGTGACTGCAGAAGTCCAGTTGGAAGAGCTGGTGGCTGTATCTATTGAAAATCGACTTTGTTCTGAAGTCTTAAGCACTTATGAGAGGCTGTTCTTATTCGTTCCTTCAAAACGTCTTTGCTGGTGCAAATTGTTGTTTGGAATTGTATTATAGTCTGCTTTTTCTAAGGAGTGGTCTGTCTTGACTGGTGCATGAATTGTATCTTACAGGTTCAGTTGTGACAATATAAAGGTATGCAGAGCACTGTGGCAAGTTTTTTCTTTGTGTTTGTATGATTTCCCTTGATTTCTCTTTATATGATTCCATATCCATGTGATTTCTCTTCTGCTTTTAGTGGAAAGACACCGAAACTTCAGGTGAACAAACCAGAGATGCTGGTAAAACTCTCAGGAGAAAATATTATCTTGTGAGCCCAATAATGAAATGGAAAAAGAGCTGCTTTCATCTGACAGCTGGCAGAGATTTTTGTTTAGAATAAGGAAAATGCTGTTCTGCTCGAGGGTCCTGCCCCTTTCTCAGGACAAGGGAATTGCAGAGTAGGAAAACCTTCTCGTGAATGGGAAGGAAAAGAAACCTGCTGCTGAGCAGCTCACACAGCCCTGGTGTGTACTGTGTGTTTGAAGGCTGAAAGTTAACCTGAGCACAGGTTTCAACCCACCTTCACAACAGCATTTCAGGACAAACCGAGGCAGGATGCTGGGTGGGAACCAGGAGAAAGAAAAGAAGCAGTGATTCTGTAGTTGCTGGCTTTGTTTAAAAAGCAAATTAATACTACTTCTAGGGAACACTGGATTTTTTCCCTTTTAATGGAAACAGCACCAACATGTCTTGCCTCCCTTCCTGTGCCTGCATTTGTCTGTATTTTCTGTATGAATTTACGCCCCAGCCCTGTTCCCTGAACCCTGCAGACCCCACGTGTGTCCCAGTGCTGCAGGCAGCAGGGATGGGTCCCCACGCTGGCGTGCAGCCCCTTGGACACCAGCTCTGCCCTACGAGGAGATCAAGGCTCCAGACTCCTGCAGCCCTGGGCAGCACAGGTTTGCTTTGAGCTCTGCCACGTAGGGAGATATTACAGAGCAGCCGAGGGAGGGTTTTTCATTGCTGGGCTACAAGAAGCCTTATGAATCTCTTCAAGGAGAACAGCCCTAAAGGCAGGTGCTCCAAAAGGCAGTCACCTGCTGCAGAGATGCTCTTTTGGGTACTCATCCTCCTTGTAGACATTCTGAATAACCCCTCCAATATGAAACATTTAGGTCTGACTTCATTAAGCCGGAGACCAAGCTGAGGCCGTAGGCCAAAAATCCCATCTGGCCACTTGGCCCTCGCTGGGCTGCAGTGAGGAGCTGGCAGGGCTGCTCTGGGAGGATCTGCAGGCTGGGTGGGTTTTGCATGGAAGTGGAGCAGATCTGGTCTCTGCCCGTGTCCCTGTGGTTTCACAGGGTCGCTCAGTGGGGTGAGTGACTCTGTGTTTTGGCTTAGGGGCTTCTGGGGTCAACCTGTGCTGATGTGTTTTGGCTGTGAGGTGGCATCCCAGGCAGAGAGGGCGGAGGAGCTGCTGCTGAGAATCTCAATTGTACCTGTGGAGGCTCTGAGATTTGAGTGAGATTTCACAGGTGACAGCCATTGCTCAGTACGTATTCCTGCTTCTGGGGGCTTGGAATGAATTCCCCCATCCTCCACAGAACCTTGGTATAGATAGATGTGGTGCCTGCTATTGCAGCTAAATATTCAGAGATAAGCATTCCTCAGCAGAGCATTGAGGGGATGAAGGAGAAAAAAATTTCAAATTTGGACTGAATTCTTCAGCTTCCTGGATTGAACCGTGTCTGTTCAAGAACCGTGGAAGGTGACCCTTCTCTCCCCATGGTGTCACCTCACATGGTCTGGACCTGTGTGATGTATTATGAAGTGTCTTTTCTGAAGCACGAAACCGAGCCAATACGTGAGAATCTCGCCTTTCATTTTGCAGGAGAGCGGGGAAGAGAGGAGGTGGGAGGGAAAGGCGTGCGTTCAAACCAGCTCAAAATAACGATCAGAAAGAGAATTAAAAAAAAAAAAATAAAAATTCCCACAGACTTAATATTTTTAAGACTATGTGACTTTTTAAGCCGGCCAGCTGACTTTGGGGAGGGGAAGGGGGCTGACTCATAATATTTGAATACTACAGATTGGCAATGGCGAGCCTGGCTGTTTTCCGGGCGGGTGTAATTACTGCGAGAGAGTGAATCGCCTCCCTCGGATCTTGGAAGGGAGTAGTAGAGCAGAGGAGTAGCTGTGACTCAGGCGTGGGGATGTGTGTGAGTCACGGTGACTCTTGCTTGGTAATTGCTTGCTTAGAGCAGCACTTAAAAAAAATCTCCCGGTCCATCCCCGCGGAAAGCTGGATATTTGCAGATACAACTTTGAAAGAAGTACTGTTGCTGGCTCGGAAAAAGAATGAGCCGTGACATTCTGCTGTCGTTCAGGTGAATTAGAATCTGAATGGAAACGCTTTGATTTCCCTCCCCGTCGCATGGGCTGATTTCGGTATTTGCATGAACTTTCACCCCTCGGTGCTTCAGAGCTCCAGGTGTTTGGGAAGCAGACACCAACACAGCCTAGGCGAGGAGGAAAGTTTGAGCAGTAATGACAGTTTGATGACTTGAGATTTTCATTGTTACTTTCGTTGCTTTTATAAAGTATTTGTCAGTCACGTCTGCAGAGCAGGAATTCTAATGAGTAATTGGCGTTGCTATTGTTTATTGCTTTCGTGTGAAATCTATTTTATTTATTTGTTTGGACTTCAGCCCAGAAGTGGATTATTGTTTTATCCATATCCAGTTTAAAATATTTGATTTAAGCTTTCAGCATGCAAATTAATCTTCCTGTATTTGTAGATGTAGAAACTGTGCAGGCTTCTATTTATACGATATTAAAGATAAGGGACAAGGAGCAATGAAAATGGAACCAAATATTTACAGCTGGGAAAAAGAGAAACAACAACATCTGAAATTATGCTCTACATGAACCAAAGGAGAGAAAAAAGGCCTGTAAGAATGTAAAAGAAGTTGTCTTTGCTGCCTCTAGGAGATAGCTGTAGATGTTGCAGAATTGAAGTGGTTGGTCTTTCCTTCTGTAGCATCTGGGTTTGCATTGGCCCCCAAAGAAAGGCAGAGCTCGGAGCATCTGGTGTGTTAATTCCTGAACTTTCAAGGAAAAAAAGAGCTGCTGGGCTTCAAGGACATCCTGGTTGGCTACAAAACTCCTAGATAAGCCTGGCCAGCTCCCCAGGTTTTATTTCAGTGAAATTTCACATTTCACTTTTATGTGTGTCTGAAATGGGGTCGAAAGCCACAGACTTGAATGTCATTTTGTGGAGGAAATCGCACAGCTCTTCATTTGAGTAGCATTGAGAGGAGCTTTCCTGGTGCCCTGGGCTGGCAGGAGCTCAGCAGCCGGGGCTGTGCAGTGGTAATTCCCTCAAGTCCCACTCCCACCACCACCAGCAAAGTGTGGATTTTTTTCCACATCCAAAGAGCCCAGGATGAGGAGGGGGCATCTCCTCATCTGCATTTCCCACTCCTCGATCAGGAGCATTTCTATTGTTACAATTCCTCGGTGAAATCGCTGTCGTGCTCAATGAAATTGTTGTCATATTTGTCAGTCCCCAGGTGATCCAGTGGTGCTTCAAGACTAGGAGATACTTGGGGGAATTTAGAGGGGATTTACTACCAAAGGGATTCTGATATTTATAAAAGTTTTATTCTTTAAAAGCAATTAGAAAACAAACTGTCACCCGAATACTTTATCATAAGATTGCTTGGCTTGTGATTGAAAAGAATGAACTGGGGAGAAAAATTTGTACTTTGGGAACATGAGCAGCAGATACAGAGGGCCTTGTTCCTCATTGTTCTTAGAGTCTATATTCTCTTCTTTTTAGTGGAAATACCACTTTTATCCTAGGTGAGATTTCACACTTACTGTAGTGCAAGTGACACTGAGAGGAGAAAAGGTCTCTGTTTTCTTCTACACCTTTTAATTCTGAGAGGTCTAAAAATAGGGTTTTTTTCCCAAAAGGCTTGGGTGCTCCTCTTCCTTTTTTCCCCCTATTTTTCTGCCCTTTTGTATATTTTAACAGCATAGTATTGTGCTTGTTTCTTCATGGTCTCTTCATGCTGTACTTGGAATAATTAAAATGAGCTCTGTAGGTATTTTATTACTGCTTGTACACAGGGACTCTGTGTGTCTAGTTGCCCATCACCAAATGTGCTTATTCAGTGGCCCTAAGGTAAAATCCTTTTAACATTAAATTCAAATCAGTGTCCTCATGGAGTTCAGTGGCCTGGCATTTAATTTCACCAGAAGAAAGATATGACAGCAACCTCTGATCCCATCAATGTTCTGCTTTTCCCTAAATTGGTGATAAATATGGGCTGTGGATAACCTTTGAGACAAAAAGTCCTCAGTGCTTTGGGATCTTGCACATGGGTTAAAACTCTGATTATTAATACTGGCATCTCCACTGTCCTCAGCCATGTCAATGAGGGCTAACGCCAGGACCGTGAGAACTGAGTGTCTCAGAAAGCTGAGTTTCAAGTATTTTCCTCTCTTGAGGTTTTGCTCATTTCTTGGTCACTCTTGTCCCAGTGGGCTCCAAATCCCATCACATCAGGTTTTGCAGGAGCTGAGTGAAGCCCTCGTGTCCGGAGCCAAATGAATCCCGGAGCACGTCGCTAACTCTGGATTGCAGTTTGGAACCTCTGCTGGGCTGTGCTTAATGGAATTTGTAATGTGTTTAACACTGCTCGGCCAGAACTTAATTGTATCCAAAAAAATAAGTGCTGTCCTACAGAGTAATAAGTTTAGTTAAAATCAGTGCAGTAAATATGGACATTACCATTAACTGCTTTTCTCCTCCACACTTTCAAAGCACACTTTGAAAATAAAAATGCTTTGCTGGTTGATGCCTGTCCTTTGCGTTGCCATTTTCAGGGTGACCCTGGTCTGGTTTGACACTCGAGCAGCTTAGATTTTACTCTGGAGTAAAATCAGCTTTTATAGGCAATATTGTTTTAGAGTTTTGTCTTTGAGCTGAGCTGAGCTGGGCTGCCTTTCCTGAGGCGGCTGCCTGATGCACAGTGAAACCACCATGCCATTGTAAAGAGGATGAGCCTTGCCAGGAATACATCTACCAGTGTCGGCCAGAGCAGAGCTAATGGCACTTCAGTTAATACAATTTCTTAATTAGTGCATTCAAAATGCATTGCTGCTGGACACTGCCTTGGTTTTCTTTTCTGTGTCCCAGTTTACTGTATTGATGCATTTTCACATCTAAAAATATCCGGGCTGTTTCCATGATACACTTCAGTCTGCACAGAAAACAAGTCCCTGTTTGACAAAGGAGTGTGTGCGTTGTATCCCCTGGCACAGCGAGCCTCTGGTACCCTCACTGGATATTTGTGACATCCAGCTTGACTCCAGCTTAGAGGGCTCATTCCCCTCTCTCGTTCCAGGCTGGAACAGGCTTGGCCCTGTTCTGCACTCTCCTCTTATTGCCATTCTATGTGGGTGCCTCACTGGAACAGGCAAGTCAGAGAATACTCAAGAGGAAAATATATCCTTGAAGACCAATATAAATTTTTAAGGGTTTGGAGAGTTTCCTAATGGCTTTTGTACCAGTGCAGCTTGAGCTCTGGCAGGAGAGGTGGGGTATTTTTCCTCTCCCTTGGGCAGCACAAGGAGGTGATGGGCTCAGCACACGGAGCCTGCAGGCTCCAGGATGAAATGCTTCTCCTGGGTGTCGTGCAGCAGGTCAGTGGCAAACAGGCTGTTGCTCCCCAGATGAGCTGATTTTGAAACCTAGCTCCCCTGCACTCCTGCTCCCAGTAAGTCCCATCTGGAGACTGGTGAAACTGGAGGGAGAGGAGGTCTGGTGAGGTCTCCTCCTCTCAATCGGAGCATGGTTCGTGGCCCCAGTGTGTGGGCAAAGTGGCTGTGCAGAGCTAAAGAGGCAGTGTTGGCAGGTGGCAAGGAGGATGTGGGCTTTTTCGGATTATTTACTTTAAAATGCTGTACCCCCCTTACCCCAGGAGTGTGGTGAGCCTGGGAGAGCACATGCTGCTCCAAGGGCCCCCGCCTGCTGAATCTCAGCCTTGGGGCTGCTGTGCTTGGCATGTGGTCCCTGAAACTCTCCCTGCACCGTCACAGGTCTGCAACAAATCAAGCTGAGTTGAGTGGAATTAATTTGAGTCTGCTCCAGAATAGCTGGCAGGATAATTTGGTCTAAAATAGCATCATTATTGCTACCTATGGTACAGCTTGTTGGATGTAGTGCCTAATTTTAAGAGTTCAATATGGAGCTGAGTAGGAAAGGGTTTTCCTGTCCTGAAAACTCATTGTAATTTCCATCCCTCTCCCAAGATACTTCTTTGATTAGACTCTTACAGGGCTTTTCTGGGAGCAGTGGGGAGCACCAGAGAGCAGCAGAAGGGTGAGACATCACCAAGCAGGGAAATGCAGCTGTGAGGCTCGGTCCAAGTCCGTGCCTTGCCCTTATCCAGTGTTTAAGTCTATCTGTTATTGCAGGGTTGTTGCTCAGACTTCACCATCCCACTTGAAATTACTGACTCACCCAGGATGCAACAAATATTTCCTAATGGAGAGTTCTAAAAACTGCCATCAGTCCTACTGAAAAACTGTAGCAAGTTGACATGTCTAATGGAGGTAAAAAAACCCCATCAGAAACTTTCTGCCATCTGTGGTTTGTTATTCCTACACAAAATGTATATTAGCTACTTGTTTACTTCTGGTGTTTGGGGATTTATAATGAAAAGTGATGCCAGCACCTTGGTCCTTTATAACCAGAGGCTGATTGTCAGCAATAGCAGCTTGATCCAGGATTTCAGGTGCCTTTAATGCTACTTAGAGTTGTAATTTATGACCAGCATTCTTCAGTCGGTTCATGCAGGGCTGCAGATATAAAATACCAACTTAAATATTTATGTAGGTAGCACATCTTTGTGAATATTTCTTGGTGGTAAGGAAATGCTGTTTAGAGAGCAATACATTTCATTACAGTGGGAATGACTATGTGAAAGCTGTCAATGTTTTGAAAAAAAATCTGTGGATGCCATAAAGTGTTAGGATTACTCATTCGCCAAATCTGTGCTTTGGAAGGGAGCAAAATGTGTTAGTTAATGATACTTCAGTAGTGACAAAGAATTTGTCTAGAAAATTGGCACATCAATTGAGAATATCTGGTTATGGAGCTTCAGCATTAGGGGGGTTCAGTGCTTCTTCAGTGCAGGAATTAAATCCAGCTGAGGAGACAGAACTTGTGCATGAAGCTGAGTAGGACCCAGACGATGACATCTCACCTTGCTGTCACACAGAGCTGGAGCTCTGATGGTGCCCAGCTTTCCCCACTTGCCAAACCTGACAATTACAATTTCAAGTGTCTTTGCAAAAGCTCTCATTTCATTCCTGCTGACTGACAGCTGCCCAGTGCTTTTGCATGCATAAATCCATCTTGCAAGGAAGCCCCTCGGATGAAAAAGAAACTTATTTCTGCAGAAGTTTTGGATCTGCAGCATGGCAAGAGTTGCAAGAATTGATTTGTATCTCTGCTCTCTCTGGCCTCTCTTACCATGAAAATAGCCAGCAAAAAGAGGGGAATGCAGTTCAATAAAGTCTTGTGAAAAAAGTGAGAACAAAATTCATCTGGAAAATTATATTCCTGCCATAGGTTTTTATTAGCATTTTATTTTTAAAGACAGTGAATTACTACCTGCTGATTGCGTAATATTACAGTTTAAGAATATATTAAAATTTAATGAAAATGTCTTAAATATCAAGCTGAAGAGCCAATGCTATCTGATTTTTTTCCGTGCCTGATGAACCTACATCTGAAATCTCTGCAAGTCCTTCCCTTGTCTTTAAAAGATACCAGAGCAGGCTTTTAAAGGAGTAGGTCTATTTACAAAAGGTCAGCCACATTTGTAATGAAAATTCCATTCATCAAGATGCATCCAGCTTGTGAAAACAGCTTATTGCTTCAGAATGGGTTTTCTTCCCTCCGTGGATAAAACAAACACCCCTGAAAGGAAGGATGGATACATTTCTCATGGCACTCAAAGGTCAGCTCACAATATAACAGCCCCGAGGGCTTACTCAGCGGGATGAGGAAGCTGCCCTCTTGCCAAGTGCCAATAAACACAGAGGGATGTGGGCATTAATATCTGTTTGAAATAATCCATCAAAGCTGGGTTTGATAGTAAAATGAGCCTGCTGCTGGAGAACCTCGTGGAGGAAATCTTACTGGTGGCTTGTCTGCGTTGAGGGATTGAGGTGGTCTGGCCTTGGCTCTCTTGGTGGCTGCAGGATCACATCATTTTTTGTAGTTTCTCCTCAGAAATGGGTTTGCTGAGTTTCTAGAAAGGTTTTTTTTTCATTTCCCACTCCCTTCCCTCCCCCTCCCCCTGAATAAATGCTGCTTGTTGTGTTCTGATTTAAACAAATAAAGAAAAAAATTTAAAAATCAAAGCTCCTGGACAGCTGTTGGAGCCTGTCTGAGTTCAAGGAGCTCTGGATGAGTTCTCTCATCATCTCTGAGTTCTGGATGATGCTCTTAACCAAGTGGTTTAGATTCAGATCGTCCTGTGAGCAGCAGGCCATGATGATCCTTACAGGCCCCTTCCAGCTTGAGATATTCTTAGTTCAGCAAAACCCTGAAATCCCTCAAAGGCCTTGCAGATTGGGCTTTTTTTTTTTTTTGCTTTGAGGTTTTCTTTACTGCCTCACTCCTCATAGTCCCTTTGCTTGCTCTCTCTCCAGCTGGTGGAAATGGGATGGACTGTGGAAGACGTAGTCAAAGGAAGGAACATGGTATTTAGGGAAGAATTAATGAGTTAAGTTCCCATTACAACTACTCCGTGCAGTAATGGTATCTCTAAATTAATTGATTTTATAGTCAAAACTGTGGTGCAGCTACTGCAGATCAAACAGGGGGGTTTCAGCAGTGTAGCTGAGGTAACTGGGAAAAAGGAACCCAATCTACACTTTCCTCCCACTGAGCCATTTTTAAGGAAGGTGGGTTATTTCCAAGCTGTGCTGTCCTTCCCACTCTCCCTGTCCCCTCTGCAGCTGCCAGGGGTGCCCAGCCCTGCCCTGGCCTTTGCTAACAGAGCATCTCATTCATTATAATGGCTTCAGCCTTGTTCCTGCCACCACCATTGCCCAGAGAGGTGATGCTGTGGGCATTAAAGCCTGTCCCAAGAGGATCCTGCCCCTGCCTGGTGTGAGCCGGGTGAAATCTGCACTATTTTCACGAACACTTCTTTTGTGTGTGGTTTGGAGCATCCTTCCCTGCACGCACAGCTGCCCCTCCTTCCTTTGGGTGCCTGTGCTGCACAGTGGAAGCAAGAGCTGGTGCTGCACAGAACAGTTTGAAAGCAAACACTCAGCTCGTGTCCCAGCCACGTCCCCTCCCTCCCGCTGGTGGCTCCATCATGGCAGGGTCAGTCCCTGTGCCAGGGCACGACGAGGTGGGATGTGCTGCCTGCACAGAGCCTCGTGCCTCTTCCTCGTGGGCATCCCACACGGGAGAGCTGCTGCCTCGTGTCCCCGGGTGAACGATGCTCCAGGGCAGAGCTGGGCCTGCCCGTGCTGAGGGAGGAGGGGAGCACAGGGAATTGGCCACTTCAGAGCTCTCCGAGATGGAGCCCACCAAAGGCGTCGGTGCTGGCGGTAACCGGAGCTGTTGGTTGCAATGCATCTTGAGATGCACTCCTCCCCCTTGTAAAGAGAATATTTGTTATGCATTTTATAGTCTCAGGCATGGCCATCTGCTAATATAGTCAAGTAGACACAATAAAGGAGGTTTATATCTTTTTAGGTTCTGTTACTTCAGGTTCTATTTTTGATGCAGTAGGAGCCAGCACAGCTGAGCTGAAAGACTCTCAGGAACATGCCATGCATTTTATAGTGGATGTGACTAAAGCAAATTTGCTGAAGGACTGGAATTAAAGGTGGCACATAACAGAGAATTAGAAATTGCTACTGTCCTGCCTTTAGCCAGGGGTAGTTTAGAAACTCTTTTTAATGTGAGAGACTCGAGACACTTTTATTCTGACATTCCGTAGCCTGTGAGGTGCAAGTCTGCATGGGAGCTGCACTGAGATGTGAATGGTCAGTACCAGCACATCTTTCACCTGTACAGGCATGAAAAGCTTTTAATTGCTGTCTGGGGGAGGATCTGTCATCTTCAGTTTGTCTCCTGACACTTGGTAGACTTACACCTGCATTAAATAAATAAATTAATAAAGCACATCCCTAATTTTGTGCGTAGATAAAACTTCAGCTGACCAGAGGTTCCGTTTCTTGCCTTCACTGTGGGGTAATCCCTTGTCAAAGCTGGGAGCTGAAGGCTGGGAAGGACTCCCAGGTAAATGAGCTGGGAGTGCTGCTCTTGCAAGCACCCACACTGTTTATTCTGTGTTTGTCTAAATTGCCTTTGGATTTGAAGTGTTTTTCACTTTCCGGAGAACTTGCAGGGAATTTACTCCCACTCAGCCCAGTGTGGGACAGGTCGGTGGGATTGTGGCCCCTCCCAGAGGTGTGCTGGGGTCACCTGGGCTGGGCAAAGCAATGCAGGGATCCATGTGCCTGCTTGGCTGCTGGGCCAGGCAGGAGGGGAGGGACTGAGTGGCTCTCGGTGGATTTTCTCCCATCTCTGTCTTTGCTGCCATATGTCCTTTTTTGGTTTTGTTTTTTTAAAACAATTTTCATTTTATTTTAACCTCTCAACCTGCATGCCAGAAGACATTAAGTTACTTGTTTTAAAGCCTCTTGCAAAATCTGGTTCAGACTGACTTAGTGCAGTTCTCTTGTGTAACTCTACGCTTCCTGACCTCCTGTAAGACATCGTAATCTTCAGCTGATTTTCTTCCAGCCCACAATGTGCACTAAGTTGCTTCTGAGATGCTTTTTATTTTTAAATGTGATTATTCAATAGGGAATTTGGAAGTGCTCTCTTAATCCTACGAAGTCATTAGGACTTGGGCCAACAACAAAATCTAAGAGCTGGAGCTGAATTTTCTAGATTGTCTGGGGAAAAGTTGTGGAGGATGAGCAAAAATTCACCTGCTGAGAGCTGTAACTTCAGAGTGCAGTTTTCATTCATTTTTTATCTTTGCTCTAAATTGTCACAATTCAAAATCCCTTGCTACCTTGACACCTCTCCAATATGTTTGCCTGTTTTACAGACGCTCTTCCACCTTCTTTTGTTGCTAATTTGGGGTGGGTGAGACCACCCAGAGAGCCATTCCTAGGCTGGTAACCTTGCACAGAACGTGTTGTTCCTGAGGTAATCTTCATCAGTGACGGGAGGTTTTGCTGTTTGTTTGCTTTTTTCTTTTTTCACCTTTCAACCTGCATGCCAGGGGACTCCTAGGCACTTGTTTTACAGTCTCTGGCAAGTGTGATTCAGTTTGGCTTTTTGCAGTTCTCTCCTGCAGAGGAAGTGGCTGCAGTGGGATGGTGCCCTCCTGCTCTGTTGGGTGGAAGCTGAGGATGAGCACTCCTGGCTCAGCGCGCTCTGTCGCTGGGAATTTCACGTTAATTACGAAGGGCTGGCTCTCCCTGCCATGCTTCTAATTAGCTGTGGTTTATGCCAAGCCTTTACCTACCTTAATCCTTCCCTGCTACTGTTTTGAGATTTGTCTGGTAACCAAACAGATGAGTTGGTGAATCTTGTGATATCTGCTTTGCTGCAGGCTTTGTTTTCATTTCCCTCATCCCTGAAGAGCGCAGAAGGAAGCGGGGCTCTGAACGAGGGGTGGCAAAGAGGGATGAGCACAGAAAATTGTCTTCTTTCTGATGCTCTTTCAGAATTTCTGCATGCTTGGGACAGGTCCTCACTTTCCTCATTTACCTCACCTTCTTGTTTTTTCTCATGGTTTTCTACAAGCAATTGGCTTGGGCTTTTTTTCTGAATTCTACACACATCTACATGATAGATTTGTGCAATCCTCTGGTCTTAATTTGTCGTTTTATCCTATGTTTTTCATCTTTATGCAGCTTTTGCTTTCACCCGTGTGTTCATAAAAATTTTCTTTAGCATTTGATGTTTTATTCCACAGCAGTTACATGATTAGATAGCAAGTGTTTAATTAGATTTTGGCTACTTGGCTACATATCTTGGTATGTGTAATACCTGTCTGGCCACAATTAATAAAAGGGAATACACCCCTGTAATTATATTATCTTGCTTAAATACCCAGCAATAAGTAGGTAAATAAGAGTATTAGAGAATCACCTCAGTGGGTGGAAGGATCTTCTTGGAATTATGCTGAACATTTTGGCATTAATAGCAGAGCAGGTGACTCTGCCATGAAAATTTCACAGAGTAATTTTGTCTGTTTGCTCTTTTTAGCTAATGCCTTTTACAGCCAGTGCAATAAACACTTGCAATTTACAACAAACATTCACGAGAAAATCTCTGGTAATAGAAACTGCTCCGTTATCATGTGCTTCAGATATTTTTGATATCTCCTCACAAGGCATCTACTGGAGTCACAGCCTAAACGAATGACCAGGGTGAAACCAAAAATAACATCTGAGTGTGCACTCAGATGATGCTGTAGCCCCCTCCAGCACCAGGAATTCCTTCAGATACCACCATGCACACAAACAGCAGTTGGAAAAACAACTATTTTGGCCTTGGAAAAATTATGCTGAGAGAGACACAGGGATCATGAGGCTTTAGGAAAGATGAAGGGGGAAAAGAGCAAAAAGAAAATTGCACAGGAAAGTGCAATGTGGTGGAAAAATAGGAGATAAAAAGTTGTGCTGTGGTTTCTCTCATAGTGATACTCTTGGTGTGACTCTTTTCCTGTTGGATGTGCACAGGGACAAGGCATAGATCTGTCATTCATCTTCAGAGCTCTGGCTCTGCTCTGCCATCCCTCCTTTTCAGATTGTGGTGCAAGAGCATCACTCTTGCAGAAATGCAATTGCCACGTGTATCATGCATGTATTTCTGTAAAAGTAAATGTTAGGTGCACACAGTTAACTTTGTGGCTAATGGAAAAAAAAAATTCATCTTCGCGTGTCCAAAGTGAATTTAAATTGAAAACTGTGCTGGAATATTTCAGCTTCAAAAGGAAAATGTTGACCAGGTTGGGATTGGTTTTTTTTTATAACTCCCATTTTTCTTTTTGTAAGCAGCAGCTCTGATACTCCAGAGAGCCGGGCTGGGCTCTCATGTCTCCACCTTGCTTCATCACCTTTGCATGGATTCTCCGGGTCTTGCAAAGGAAGCAAAGGCACTTTGTGGCATGCTGAGCTCTTCCAGCCGAGGTCTGTGCCTCAGCTGCTTGAAACATTCTCTCTGGCTGTCTGCAGATCATTCCCAGCCTTGAAATCCACCTGGGTATTTTCCTCCCACTCAGAGCTGCGCGTCCTCACATCCTCTGTTTCTGTCTCATTGTTTCAGATCTTCCTGGGGGAGTTCTCAGCCTCTTTCTGTAGATGTTTTTTCATTTTGTTTTGCATTAATAATACTGGAAGAGGTTGGAGGGGCAGAGGGGAAGGAAGCTTCAAGTCTGCTGTTTTTCCAAATCGGTTCATCATCATTAATCTTCCAATGTTATTTCCCTCCCTTAAAGCTTCTTGGTTCATTATTGCCGTGAAAAAAAAAAAGGAACCCTTTGTTCAGCAACAAGGGAATTTGTGTCTGTCAAGGCAGCAGCTTTTTGCTCCAAATTCCATATCTAATTTTGCAGAAAAATACTGTCAGCAAATTGCTCGAGGTATTGCAGTGAAACACAGGGCTTGTGTTACCAGCAAACATTCATGCTATTATGTAAATCTTTGCAGAGCTATATATCAGAAAAATAAATAAATGGAGTGACCAGAAAATATCCCTGAAATCAGGATGCAATGGGCACCAAGAAGAGCTGGCAGGTGACACCACAAAACAATTAGCCATCTGCTTAAATGACACTTCCATTTCATTATACACAGAGAGTTTTGCTTTATTCATTAATTATTGAAAAATAACTTTGAACAGGAGAATAATGCTTTCCCCGCACACGGAATCTGTGCTTGCAAATCACAAAATCCCAGCGGTTGGGAATGGAAATGTGTTTGTTGGCAACCTCAGCAGCTCTCCTCTGCCAACGTGTGAGTGCTCAGTGCCTGATTTCCTACATCTGGGCTTCCCAGCTCCATTTTCTGGGGAAGCACCAGCAGTGCTGGATGCAGCAGCACCTCATGGGGTGCGTGTGGCTCTCCAGGTGCCACTCACAGAGGCTGGAGCAGTGGTACCCTCAGTGGCACTCAGTGAGCCCTGGGCTGCCTTGCTCTGGGGTTCATTTCGCCAGGGCTGAGGCACAGGGACTCAGAGGTGGCTGGTTTCTACCTGGAGGCCAATAAGTGCAAAATATTTTTGGTTGCACAGAGATAAATACCACTCTTCCGAAATTCACGTTTTCTCCTGCTCCTGGAAAATAATTCTGTGATCATCTCTCTGTTCCAAACGTTGTTACATTTATCAAAATTGGCTTTATACTTAGAAACCGGGTTGTTGTGTTCTAGCATTTTGAACTGTTTGTCTTCGAGTCCTTTGGGGTATTGCACAGATCCCCGGAAAGACCTGGATCTAGAAAAACGAGTAAAAATCACCAAACATCTCTTCTGTACCACCAAAAGCTCCAAAAAAAAAAAAAAAATAGTTTGAGTTCCACTTGGGTTCCTCTCCAATTATTTCTTACTGGATGGGGCCCAAAGAGCCTAATGTCCCGAGGACTTCACAAATCCAGTAAAATACTCACTCAGCCCAGCCCACGTGCTACCAACTGCCTCCCCCAGACAGATGGTGATGTTTTTCGCCTATCACTATATAAGGTTGGAGCAGGGCAGAAATGCTTCCCCCTCCTGCTGAACGGAATAAGTGTGATAGTTTTTCTAAATTAAAACAAAACAACTTCTACTCGGGAGCGTGACTAATGCCACGCAACCCAAGTGACTTATGAGAAATGCCCGGGGAGCAGAGGCTCCTTTGGCTCCACTGGGCTGTGCAGGTGGTGGCTGTGACCTGCATTTCTGTCTCTGTGGCTCAGACACCTCTGAAAAGGACGTGGTTTTAATGCATGTAAACACCCACTAATGCAGAAGAGAACTGTTGGTTGCTTACTGTCCTGCAAATAAGTAACAGGCAGGTAACTGATCTATAGTGAGATTCCAAATGTAATTTCCATAAGAAAACATTTTGGGGTTCAGATCTCTTTGTTGCATGTCAGTATCATCGTTCAGGATGATGCTGTTTTCTAGGCAGTGCTGTCCTACTTGAATTTTGAAAGCATTGTATTCATTGGGGGCTGGGTGGGAGGGGAGGAAGAGAAATTTAAAACTTTTCTACTTAATTGGTCATGTATAAATCTCACAGGTTTTGCTCAAAACTCATCATTGGTTTTAATAGATCTTCTTAACAAGTGTTGGTCTGAAATGCCTTAGGGTAATTAATGCTAATTCTTACATGGCCTTGACACTTCTGCAAAAATTCCTTCTAAAAGAAATAATCAAGGGATGAGTTATTATTTTAGCATATATAATGATGCATTTCAGGAAATATCATGTTAGCAACTAGATAACTAAGTTGAGAGAATTTTTTTTATTAGATTAAAGCGCTTGTGAATGAAAGTTCCCAGATGTCTTTCTAACTAACCTTACGAAAATATAATGTGACCAGAATCTACTCTCATATTCAGCCCAGAGAGCAAAGTAAAGATGTTTGAAAGAAAATATCTGGTTCCCTTTCCTATCTCTGATAAATATGGGCCAAATGAGGAAAGCATTGAAGCGTACACTCGGAGAAATGCTTAAGTGTTTTCATCAGGTCCTAAGCAGTGAATTAGAGCAACTCTCTTACCCTTGTTCAAACCGCACTGATGTCAGTGGAAAGACTCTCATTAACCTCTGAGGATTTTGCATTAGATCTGTGGGTAAAATTCTGGTTCCTTTGAAGTTAGTGGCGAAGTTTCCATTAACCTGTGCCTGGAACTTCATTTATTCTGCGGGAGGAATGTTCTCGGCATAAAACATATGATCATGTCCTGATAAATATAAAGAAAATGGATGCTATTCATTTAGGAATATCCAGCACTAGCAATTAGTAGGAAGTATGAATACAGGGGAAAAAACCCCGAATCTAATTATGTGAAAATCCTTGCTGTGTAATAAAATTGAAGTGGTTTCTGCATGTCTTACCACAAATGAGAGAGATCAGTATTCAGAAACAGGTTTGGATTTATTTTAATGTGTATTGAAAATACTTTTTGCTTTCAAATTGCTTGGTAACCATTATAATCTACCAACCATAGAGCTTCATTTACCTCACAGGGTTTACTTGTTTCTCTGTCCCCAGCAATGTTTTGGAGACCTGTTCATCTTTTGAAAGGTGTTATATTGAAACCTGGAAGTTCTGTTCATTCCATGCTTCTGAGTCATTTTTTTTGAAAACCTGTGAAAAAGAAAAGGAGTCTGAGACATTGAGGACAGATAAAATTGGTCTTCAAAAGTTCAAGAAGAGTAATTGCATCAATCTGGAAGAACAGGGTTAGGGCTAGAACTCACAAATATAGACTGAAGGAATTGAGTGTGTTTAGCATAAAGAAGCCACAGTGAGGTGATGGAACAGCACCCTGAGCTATCCCTTTCCTTCTGAATTGAAAAAACCCCAACTAAATACCAGTATAACAATAGAAAATTTATCAAGGGCTGTAAAATATTACATAGTGAATAGAAAATCTTTCTAAAATGAGTCTAGAAAGTGGCTAAATTATGGGCAAGTTTGCTAAATTATACTATAGGGAAACCAAAGTATAAATATTCCAGATTTATTTTAAACTGTATTCAACTTATTTCCCTAATGGAGAAAATGCTATTTCATCTACGAAGTTGAGTTAAAAAAGAAAAAAAAAAAAGCCCCAAAAAAACTAGCCAACCCTCAGAGATGAGCAGATGAGCAGTTCGTAGAGCACCCTCTATGAACACTGCATGTAGAGGATGAGATTTTTTGAGAGCCTGTAAAGCTTGGTAATGCTAAACACAAAAATAAATGGAGCTTAAGCTGACAAGGAGTCTGTGTTGGGAAGTGTGTTTTACTCCAAGGCATCCATTTGCAGCAGAAGCCTGGAATGGCAGCCGTGCTAAAGAGCTTCTCAGGCACCCTCTGGTTCACTGGAATGGGGCTCACAGTAAGTTTTCTTGACCAGGACACAGGAAATATATCTAGGCTGTGCTTCCCGGGGTTGCTTATGAACTGTCAAGTAGAACAACATAAAGAAATGCCAGAGAAAATGAAATTACCTTTGCTTCACGTATTCGTTCTTCGCAAATCCACGTTGGCTATTACTCATCTTCACGTCACCCTCTGGTTTCCTACAGGTTTTATGTTTCAGTATTTCCCTGCAAACTGAAAGATGTATAAATCCCTGGGCTCTCTCTTGCTTATTTTCTAACAACCTGCATTCTGACCTCTCTCAACTTCTGCTCCAAAAACTGCACTAGTTCCCTCAATACCCCTTTGATTTTTTTTCCCCCTGAAAAACAGACGTAAAACCTTCCAGCTTAGCCAAGTGTTTTTCAAACTCTTTTGATTTTTGCCATAGTTGGTACGCTAATCTCTCCGTGCCAGCATCAATTTTGTTATTCATCTGATCACAATTAACCTTTTTAGTGAGGGCTGCTGCAGAAGAGAGAGTAAATGCTTTGGTCTGCTCGGCATCATTTATGGAGCCATCCTTTCCTGTTGAGTAGCAGAGTGACTTTCTTTGACCTTCCCCTTCCTTCCAGCGTAGCCTGTTGGCTCGTTTCATTTTGTGTCTTGTTAGCCGTGCCTTTGTTTGTTGTTTTGCTTTTTTTTCTTTTTCTCTTTACACGCTGCAGCAGTTCTTGGTCCCAGTCTTAGAAATTAGGTGAGTAAATTTAATATTTTCTGATGCCTCTTGAAAGGGCTCAGTCCTCGCAGAACTCGAGAAATCCTCCAGCTGCAGCTTTACCCATAGTCTGCTGTAAAATCTCACGCATTAACGTTTCGAAGGAATAATAATCAGAGGATCAAGTAGCATTTGATAACTCTTCTGGGGAATGTTTGCTGTAATTGTTAGGGTACTGTAACTGGAACGTTCTAGGCCACTAAAGGACGATCCTCTCCCGGATTTCTAAGCAGTATTTATAATTCAAGAGAGATGCTTGTTATGTCTGAATATATATGAGGCTTACCTAAAAGAATATTCTGGCTTGTAGAGGTGTTTTGTGGTTTTTTGGTTTTGTTTGTTTTGCTGACAGATTTCACTGATTGGGAGAACTTTGAATACATTGACATTTTAGTCCAGTTTTTATCCTTTCTTCATCCTTCCATTAATGCTGTGCTTGCAAAAGCCTCTTTAATTTTTGTCCATCACCATTATTTTGTTTTTCTAATGAGCATTGTAAAGCCACAAAGTGACTGTGTTATTGCAACAGAAATAATCAGTGTTGTGTGTATCTAAACACTGAAAATTCTCTTCCTAAAACTGACACCATCTTGATGATCTGGTTATTGGCACCGTAGAACCAAACACTGTATAACTAAATAGCACAAAGTCTCTCTGCCCCCTCTATAGGCTGATGAAAATTAAAGATAATATAATTTTTCTGTTTAGCTGCCTGTGATAATGAGGGGTTTGGAACTTTTTCATAGGGGATCAGTTGTGGTTATCAGCTGAGTGCACCATTTCTACAGCCACTGAAAGCGGTAATAGGAGTTAGTGCCCAAATCCTACTGAAACTGATCTGATATTCCTTGGTGGCAATGAAAATCTCTTCCTCCTAAGCAGAAATATTGATGAGGGTGTAATGAAAAAATATTTACTTGATTCTGATTGAGGTTTTGAAGACTTGGAGAAGTGCTGTGAGACCAGCCAGTATCCATGGATTTAAACATGCTAAACTGCAGCAGAGGGGTGTTTGTGAAGAATTGCATTGGGAAAGAGCCAGTGATGTTTGCTGAGAATGTGGGTGTGTGACATTACTGACACAGCCCTCTTTGCAAGAGCCTGCACAGGTCTGGGGAGGGCTCTTCTCCAGCATCTGCATGGTTTGGACTGGAGTATTCAACTCCTGCCTCCCAAAACCAACCCAACCCAACCTAAACCAAACCCAACAACAGCAAAAAACCCCCCAAAACTAAAAAAACCCAACCAAACCCCAACAAAAAAAGCAACCTCCTCCTCCAAAAAATAAAACCCAACCAACCAAACAAAAAAACCCCCAACAAACAAAACCAAACAAAAAGAAAAGGAAAGAAGAATAAGGGGGGAAAAAAAGGAAAAAAGAGTCTAGGACTGAATCCAACAGAAACAATCACCTCTGTGAAAATGAGAGCCCCCGGGTACTTTTTTGACTGCTGTTGAAAGGATGATGGCTTTGGGTAATAAAAACCATCGTGCTCTTTCCCCCCTCCTGTTGCCACCCCAGTGCTGACATTTAATGCAGGGAACAGGGCCTGTGCTGAGGTGAAATATCACTCCTGTCACTCTGGCAAGTGACACGAGCGGCGCTGGGGGCCGGCGGGCTGCGAAAGCACCGGGCGGGAGGAGCCGTCCTTCCCAGCTGATGAAAGATAACTTAAAAGGGGATGCGTAATTGCCAAAAGAGGCTTCTCAGAGACTCGAGGTGGAAAGAGTGACAAAGAAAGAGCTCGTGTTGAAAGGCGCACGGAGCGATGCGCGCGGCCCGACGCGACAGCGCGGCTCTTTCATGGCTCTCACACGTCCCTCCGCTCGCGTAGAGTTCCCGTGGCTGGAACCAGGCCCCTCTCTGCTCATCAAACGCTCTGTGCTGATTTTAATAGGCAAGATGAAACAGAAGACAGCTCAGTATGGGTTTAGATTGAGTCACGGTTATTGAATTTGTCCGAGGTACAAAGGTGCTGTTTGCAGCAAAATGAAATAAGTGATAAAAAAAAAAATCCACAAAGAACAAAGGGACCAGAGAGTAATATTTGTCACACTCTCAACAGTCTTCTGTTTGGTATATGAGAGGAAAAAAAGAGTAAGGAACATGCTGCAAACTTGCAACAGTGAAGTGCCTGAAAAGAAAAATGTTTAATGAAAGTGAGCATAGTTTTTTCTCAAAGCTACAAAAGTTTGGCCGGGGGTGGAACTGAAAAAACCTCACAAATAAACAAAGCCACAAAAATGGAAAAATGAGAGACGATGGAGGAGCCTTCAGAGTCCCCATGTGGAAACCCTATGGATGTACTTGCTGTGTTTCCCTGGGTGCAGTGCCTGGCTCTGTCCTTGTCCTGTGAGTGCCCACGTAATGCTGAGCTTGGGGTCGTACTTCCAGACACGAGGTGTTCTTAGGTACACCTCTGAACCTTTTCTGCTTTTTGATTTGCAAAGAAACACGGTTGTGTGAGTACTTAAGCATCTGCACTTTGGTCTGTCTCTTTTGCTCTTAAAGATAGGAATAGTTTCCTTTATCTGTCACAGGCCCCTGTGATGATAAATAGGTGATAGGCAAAGAGGTGCTGTAGAAGGGGGAGAAGGGTGAGTAGGTGCTTCCACGGTGAGGTTGCTGTGGTGGGTTGAGGACATAAGTGCAGCAGGACTTGTAGGTAGAAATGTCTCGTAGCAAGTGTTCTGTATAGTTTATATGAGTGCTCCAGGTTTCCGTGCACAGGCTGCCCTTAATTTGGCCCTTATATAGGTTATTTAATCTTTTATAAAGCATTTACGTCAGTAGAAAATGACAATATTGAAACAAATTGGGACGGAAATCAAATGAGAGGTACTTGCAGCGGAACCCTTTGCCCTCTCTTCTTTAAATGGGTATGTAATCAACCTCTGCTGACCTTTACCACTCAATTTCCCAGCTGTGGCTCCTTTTCCAGAAGAAAGCAGCCATAGGTAGAAGACTCTTGGGCAGATGTGTGCCTTTGCTTTGTGTCTGTGTGAGTGTGGCATCTCCAGAGTGACCCATCAGGCCGCTGTCATCCCCGTGTGCCACTGTGGCAATTCTGCAGCGCCAGCTTTTGTCTCAGCTGCTGTCTGGAGTTGGTAGAAGTGAATCGACCTAATCAGGAAGGAGCAGGAGAAGGAAAATCCAGCTGCAGGGAGAGAAACTTTTTCCCCCTGTGTCTCTCATCTCCTACGTGCAGTGCCACCATCCCTCATCGGCGCTCAGGCTGCCCCGGTGCCGCGTTGCTCCCCAGTGCTGTTGCCAAAGCTACGGAATGAGATGCTCTGGCTGTGAATGAAAGAGAACAGTCTCTGCTTTCCTCACAATTTACATTGGGTTTGGTTCCACAGTCCAGGCACCACGGCTGAATCTTGATTGGATCAGTTCTTTCTGACTCTGTCGATTCTGATTTATTTCCCCTCTCCAGAATCCCCCACCAGCATTCGGGGTCATCAGGGACAGGTTCATTCCTTGTCCCACGGCTCTGTAAATACCATGTCCTGAGGAGGGTTGTGGGTGAGGGAGGAAGCTCGTAGAGGAAAGAGCAGTGATAACCTTTAGGAATCACTCTGGACTGTGCAGAAACTGCATTAACTTGACAGATCTGCTCTTGACGGTGAGGAGACTCGTTCATTTGCCTCGATGCTCCCCTGCTTCTCTATTTCTATTTTTCTTTGGGGACTGCTGAGTCTGTCTGGTTCAGCACAGTCCTCCTCCAGCACTTTGTGCCCTGACACATTTGCACCAAAGAAGTTGCAGAGGGTTTTCTGTTGCTGTTTTGGTGCAAGCTGTATGTATTTCATCTCAGAGGAAAGCTTTGATATTCAGATTGAACTAATGCAATTTTTTACTGATAGAAATTAAAGGCTAATCACTCATCTTCCAAAATACCTGTCTGTATCTTGGCCTGCATCAGAGTAACGGGAAAATAAAACTAGACCTGTGGTTATAGCACCATTTTTGTCAGTAAATCAGCAGTAACTGTGTTTCTGTCTGGTCTATTATTTTTATTCCAATATTATAGATCTGAAGTTCTCTGTTCTTACTCCAGGGAAGCAAATAACAATTCTGCTATGCCATAACTTTTAGTTAAGTCTTTTCCTACTGAGCCATCACACTGTTGCTCACTGGTTAAATGTGCTTAGCGAGACATTTGCTGGGGGCATTTTTCAAGTTGTCATCACTTAATGCAAAACAAGGCTAGAAAAAAACAAGGCAAAATAGTTCTGCTCTTTTGCACAATTCTCATTTTTATGTCCTGACCCTTGTGAAAGAGCAGACTTGGGTCACATTTTCTGTCTGTGTTGTTGGACCATCACTGTGCTGCTGTGGTGGCCAAGAAGAGCCTGGCATTCCTGTCTTCATTGGCCTCATAATGGTAGTGCAGGAGGTGAAGAAAAAATAACTTGAGAAGCATTTTGGGTAAAATTTCACCTACCAATATCGATTTCCTTGCAAAATACAGAATCTGGGTTCTTTGGAAATAGATTTTGCCAGGCAAAAAGAGGGGAGAAGTCTAAATGTTTTCTTTTGGTATTTCAAAATGCTGCTTTTACTTCTGTCTAGGTAAACAAGTGATTGGAGTTGCAAGGATTTAGCTGTAAAAGAAGTGTCTCCAATGAAATTAGTGTGAGAATGGTGGAAGAGCTGACATAATTATAAATTTCTGTAACTGAAGATGAAACAACTGTTTCTTTATCTTGGGTTTTCTCTGGCAGGTTTTTATGGGGGTATTATAAAGGGAATTTGTCCATGACCCTTCAGAGATTTAATTTGCCTTGATGGTCTCAACTTTTATAATTAGTTCTTAGAATGAATGAAGCTTCTAAGCAACTTGAGTATGAGCAACTTGAGTCTCTATTGAGTCTTTCCAAGAGGTATTTGGGGATTTTTTTGTGTCTAAGAACAGTACAGCGTAAAAAAAGAGAAAAAGATTCCCATCTGCCTCTCGGCCGGAGTAGATTCGTAAGTTAACAGCTCTCTCTGGAGTCTTGGGCTTTTCTTACTTCCCCATAATTAAATTTTCCAGGTTCAAGTCAGATTTCAGGCTGTGCCTTGGATGATGAGAATCTACAAATCCATTCCACTTACAAAAAACTTCCTAAAAATCCTCAGTGTAAATAAGAGATGTATTTGAAATTCATATTATGACCTAAGATTCCTTTTTGTTGACTCTCATAATTTTTGCTGGCAATCTGTTACTTTGTTCAAGGAGGGGACACAAGCCTGCACAAGGAGGCCAATGACCTCTCTTCAGCAGAAGGATGCCCGAGTGCTTGGCTGCTGTGCTGGGGTCTGAATTTGCTCTTCCAGTTCCCATTTGAAGATGGGCTACATGAAACGCTCAAAAGCTGTGACGGACACAAAATTCCTTTTCTTCTACCTATTAGCAGTGCCTTCCTAGCAGAAATTTCTTACAAAATTAAGATTTAATTATTCTTGCAAAATGCAGTGTAATACATCAGGTTTTATCATAGGAGGTATTATCACACTGTAAATAATTGAAGAAACCATAAATTAGAGTTGACGATCTAAATGAAGGAAACACATTTTCTGATGATCATTTTCTCTGAGTTTCCTTGCTGAATTCTGCAAATTAGCAAGTAATTTGTAATGCTTATCCTGAACATCATGTGAATTAGTGAGAGTCCATTGTAATTAGATTTTTAAAAAACCAATTAGCAAGTGAGAATGGTCTCATCGTTTATTTAGAATTACTCAGGAAAAAAAAGGAGCATAATTTTATTTGTACTGTATTTTTTCAAGATTTTAATGCTTTCATTTCCTCCTAATAGAAGAACTATCACGAGGGCAAAGAGAAGAAGGATGATAAAATCCAAAATTACCTCCTTTCCTGCTAGATATGTAGGCTCCTTCTATTTTCAAAGGTTTCTGAATCAGACCCAACGTGATAAATGCAGTGTTCTATAGGGCAGGGAATCAATTCTGTTTTCCGATGCCTTCACTTTGAGATCATTCTTTTTCTACATGTCTTTGCTCACATCACGCTAGAATATTTTTAATTTCCATTTTAACAGAAGTGGGACTTCTTCTTCACTTCTTTTTTTCATTTAGTAGTAAATAAATTGCAATAGAAATGCGATTTCATGAGTTTTCAATCCTGTCCATATAAATCTCTGTTTTCCTTCTATTTTTCTATGAGAAGTCTTATGATAAGAGCCTTGTTTCCCTTTGCTCATGATGTCAAAGTGGAAAGGACTTGGCTGCTGTATATTCATGAATTGCTGTAGGAGGTTAGATGAGGTGCTTGGCAGAGATTCATGGAACAGCTGAGATGTTGACTTCTTGGCTCCTGCAGGAATAATATGGACGCTACAGCAGTTTGCACAGCAGGGCTGCAGTCATCAGCACCAAGTAGAAGTATTTTCTCTCACTTCAGAGCAGGGGGGTCAGTCCTTTCCTTCTGTCACTTCGCCGTGCACCAGCACGCCGGGCGATGATTGGAATCTCCGGGTGATGGAGGACTGGTGATCCTTGGTGTGAAAGATGCGACCTGTGTTTGAGGTTCGGAGCAGGGAAGCTTTTCGTGTGGTGCCTCTGTTTGCCCTGGAAGGCCAAGACCAGCTGAGGGATCTGGTTATTCCTTTACGAGCCCCTCCGTGGATGAGTCTCGGCTGCGTTGCAGCACCAAAGCTTCTTTTATTTTTTTTTCTTTCCAGTCTGATCTTATTTCCCAAGGTCCATGATGAGATGAAGTCCTAGGGATTTTTCACGCATTATTCAGCTGCAGAAGTATTCTCCTTTTCTTCTTTAAGCAAGGTATTTTGTTTCTTTTTCTATTTGTCCTGTGCAAAAGAAATGTTCTGTAGTTTAAGTGTAGTCGTGTGGTCTGTGTGTGTCCTCTTCTGCACAGCTTTTGCCTGGTTCTCCTCCTCTTGGCTTTTTACCATCTTCAGCAAATCAGTGGAAGAGTTCAGAACTGCGATGCTCAGTGATTTACAAGCAGTTTGGTTTATTGATGGGACCAAGCTTAGAAAAACTCAATTAATAACCAAAGCAAAGTAAGCGTTTCTTGAGCAGACGTCAGCAGGAGCGGAGGGAGCCTGGCTGCTGCTGGAAGCACTCACTGCTCCCCTGGACCAAGTTCAGTCCCTGCCCCAGCCCAGAGCTCTGTGGCTGTGAAGCACAACTGCTGAAAGCAGTGATTTCGGTGCTGTGACTCAGGCAGTGTAACTGACCTGCTAATTCTGACTGTAAAAACCTAGAGACCAAAGACAGAAAGCTGTGGTAAAGCTTTTCTTCCCCAGTCAGAGTGTCCGTAAGAATAGGCATTGATTGACAACAGAGAAAATCACAGGAGGCTGCTCAGAATTGTGGAATAGGGCAGATGCATGTAAAAAAATTAACCTGTGCTAGAACAAATCGAAGCATGACTGCTGTAGCATTTATCATGTTTCATTACAAGCTGACTTACTGACAGCGCCTTTGCTTGGGATTCCTCTGATGGTGACACTTAACCGGCTGCCCCTGAACACCTCACACATTTTTAACAGTTTTAATAGTTTGTTGAGTTGGTTTTTTTTAACAACTGAACTTTCCTTGTGGGTTGTACAGATACGACTTCTCTTTTTGTGCTATGCTTTGAAATGCTCATCAAGACTTCTAGGTGGTGGTGGTGGCGGTGGTGGAAGAGAAGTTTTCTGAGTACCTCATCCACAGTAATGCCTGAAAGTCTCGCTCAGGTTTGGGAGGGAAGAACAGGTGGGCTCGAAGACACATAGTTATGTGACATATACAGTATCTGGCAGAAAATTCCAGTAATTTTCTGCTCTGGTTTACACTTATGAATAGATATATCTTCTAGTGAACCAGCTGTGGACCACTTCTTGCTCTGCTCAGAGGTAACATCTGGCTTAAATAAGAGGAGGGGGAAAAAAGGAACAAATGATCCATAAAGTAATATTTATGTCCTCCCATTTTCCAGAATAGAAGCTTCTGTAGGTGGTTTAAATTGAATGGCAGGTACTTGAAAGGCTTCTTTCTGAAACATGAGTTTTAAAAATCTAAGCGAGGCATGAAAATTTTAAAGACAGGAGGAGTTTCAGCTCTGATTCTGAGCTCCAAACTGCTCCTGTGTTTGTTCTGATTCTTAGAAGGAAAAAAAAACCAACCCACCCCTTGATAACATCAGTAGGATGTGTGTCCCCTGGTACCTCTAAGCAAAGCAAGAGATTTCACATTACATTAATTTGCACCGTTTGCAAATATTTCTGAAGTAGCCTCTTGATTAGGTTTCCCATTACTGAGTAACAGGATCTTTGCAGGGCCCTTAAGAAATGTATTATTGAGAATAATACCTTAAATTATTTGCTTAGCAGATGAAGGGAACTACTGAGAGAATATGGACGCAATGTAAATATCAGCTGGGCGTGTATGGGTGGGAATCCGTGTGAGAGAAAAGGACTTCTCCATGCTTATTGCTCTCAAAAAGAGATTTTTGTGTCTCATGTCACATTGATAGTAGTGGCAGCCTCTTCCTTCCTCTCAGCAGGAACAGCTATCAAAGATGAAAGGATCTTCGTAGGCCAGCATGAACTGATTTCCTCAGTCCTGTGCATGATAATATTTTAATTAGGCAATTCCTTGTGGTGGTGAGGAGCTTTTCAATTAACCATTTTTTAAAAGCGTTCTCACTTTCTCTAATTACAGTGCTTTAATTTCTTAGTGAAGGAATAAATCTCAACAGACAGGAATTCATTCACCTGGATTTTTGTGTGTTAAAAGTGGGTAGAAAACCCAGAAAGCAATATGCAGTGGATGAAATATTAATGACTACTCTGTTTCTTGTGCAAGTTATTTGTGATTAGGAAAATGGGTGATACAGAGTGTGGTGTGTGGAGTTTCTTGCTCTTCAGAAGACTAAAACATGAGACATTTCTTAGAATTGAAAAAATGCCTATTCCTTAGACCACCATCAGCTGTCAGTTTAAACCCTGAAGAACCAAATGATTTCCTGATCAGTGGAATCCAACCTAGTGTGGAAGAAGTCAGAAAGTTCACCTGAAGAGCCTTTCATCAGTTTTTTTATTAACATTTTTCACAGGAGTTGTTATATGGGGGTTAACAAGTCACTGAGAGATGCTACAGGTGTCATGACACATCACACGTGCTTGGATCATTATAGATGTTGTAGAGTGAATGAAAATGCTTATTTTATATCTAAGCTGCTTTTGTTGCAGTTTCTGTGTAAATTATAGACAAATGAAAGTGCTTAGACTCTGTAGTGACTACTTTCTCACAACTCTATGAAACACTTACATGTTTTGTATGCTGTTTAAGTAGAACTTTAACTGCTTCTCTTCTAGTTCTGCCAAATGAAGTATTTCAGTTGTTTCTGCCTGCTTATATACGTAGCAGCTTAATTACTCCTTTGAAACCCGTGAGTATTTCAGAGGAGATGAAATTAAAAGCAGGAATCCTTATCCCAGTGGTTAGTGGGTCTTTTAGTGGTGAAGAAACTGCCCACTGATGAGAAAAATTTCATCAAGCAGATTCAGAAACAATTGAGTGAGGCTCAGCTATTCTTCACATAAGGGAAAAACCCTGGAGATATTCAGGTGATTATTAGTTCATGGTTTTCCAAAGAGCCAGGGTCTAACTCACATTGGCCATAACTAGAATCTAATTATTTTCTTCATTTTTTAAATTTAAACCTTTAGTTGTCATAATTCTTTCTGAAAGATATGAAATATAGTTGGTCTTTTTTAGAAGTTGTAATAGGGAGAGTGGTAACAGGATACCCAAACTAAAGCTGGTTGGAAATGTTTAATGGAACACTTTTTCCACTACAAAGTAAAGTTTGAAGGGTGGGGATCAGGATTAAATGTTAATGAGAACATGTTGACGTTTGACCAAGAAGTCTGATAAGGAAAAACCAGAATAAATAGGAATCAATTTTTTATTTTCTTGTTTTCATGCCTTTCTATCCCAATTTATATTTTAAATAATGTACTAAATAATTTGAACAGTATTGTTATCTTCTAAGGTTTTGTCACTTTTGAAATATTTCTAGTTGGTAACAAATTATTTTATCCAAATTCTCATTCTGTAAGTAAATTAAAATTTTGATTTTACATTCCAATTCAAAATAAAACCAGATTTTGAAATGGCAGCTTTTCCTGCAGAAAGAAAACCTTTCTAAACAGATGTACATTTGTCTTAATACAGTTTCAGTATCACAAAGATTTTCACTGCATTTGACTGACATTAATTGGAGGGGACAGGTGGTGGTGGCAGTGGGGAGGAAATCTCTCCAGCATTGTGTGGAATTGATAACAGGATATGCAGGAGTAGAGCTGGTGAAAAATGCAGAAATACCACTTATGCAAGAAATTGATTAGTTGAGATTTAAAAAAAAAAGAAGAAAGAATAAATGCAGTGTAAATGTAAACTAACAGCAATAAGAAAGACACTTTTCTGTTGTCTTCATGAAGAATCCCCAGAAGTTAACTCCTGTCCCCCTGTACTGGTGAGGTCACAGCTCCAGTCCTGTGTCCAGTTCCAGCTCCCTCGCTTCAGGAAAGGTGAACCTCACCTTCATGGAGGTGTTGGAGCAAGTGCAGAGCAGAGCAATGGAACTGGTGAAGGGTCTGGAGGGTAAATCCTGTGAGGAACAGCTGAGGGAGCTGGGGTAGTTTTTACTTTGAGGATCCACTGGTTCTGCCAAAGGAGAATGTGATCTGCTGAGTTCTCAGGCTTGTAAACCAACGGGGTTGATGCAACAGAAACCAAGTAGATACTGATAAAAAGCCATGGTAATTAACTTTCAAAAGTTAATATTTATTACCAGAAATCAGATCATGTTATTGTCGGTGTTTAACTCTCATAAAACAAGGCGCAATTGAAAATCTTCAAAATACTGAGATTTTTTCCATGCTATAAATATTTGCTTCTAGAGAACGTAAAAAAGAAATAGAGAAGAGAACTATGTAAAGTTATATGGGGAACTGAAAAGTGCAGCGGCCTAGGAATAAAGAATGGTTTTTTGATGCCCCATGGCTTGGAAAACAACTGCTTTCTAAACATGAGACTCTGCTTTCCCTCCCATAATCACTGCCTTTCCCGCAGGCACTTGCTCAAAGTGAATCAGCTCGAGGATTAATACTTCTGCACAAGGCTTTTTACAAAGGGTGTGATATCAGACTGTACGAGTTTGAGCATTGCTGAGAAAGGGATTTTGCAGAGGAGCAATTTTATACCTTGGAGCACCCGTGTGGGGCACAGAAATACTTCAGACCCTTTGACAAACAGCTCTGGAAACAGAAGTGATGTCTCCACCTGAAATACTGGAGAGGAGGGCAAAGAGAAAGGGTAAAACCAGTTCCCAGCAGTGGGTTCTCGGTTTTCTGCGCTTCTCCCACTTTCAGTGATGCTGCTGAGATTGGACTTGGTGTGTCTGTGGTTTCCAGCAAGAACAGCAAAGCTGAATAGCCCCTTGCTGGTGGGGATCTGGAGTGATTTGGGTTTGCTAGGGCCGGTTCCCAGTTGGGATGTGTGTAGGTGGAACAGATGCAGCCATTTGAAAGACTCTGAGCCTACATCTTGTCCCTGTCGGCTCTTTTGGGGTGAAAGTGGTGGAAAGCCCATGCTGAAAGTGGTCTGTAGGAGCCTGGCTGTGGTGGGGAGAGACTTTCCATCCCCCCAGGGCTCCCTGCTGAAAAGGGCTGCCCTGCAGCAAGCCCACAGTCAGNCCATGCTGAAAGTGGTCTGTAGGAGCCTGGCTGTGGTGGGGAGAGACTTTCCATTGCCCCAGGGATCCCTGTAGCAAGCCCACAGTCAAACCCCTTAATTTATTTGACTTTTGCTTGGCAGCTGGGTCAGGTTGAGGGCTCAGGTGCAAGGCAAGGCAGGATGGAGCCCCTCTGCAGTTATTTATCACCCCTGTTCAGAACCTGCAGCACTGAAGCAACATTATCACTGCCTTATCCAGGGATTGTGGGGTTGGAGCCCCTCTGCAGTTATTTATCACCCCTGTTCAGAACCTGCAGCACTGAAGCAACATTATCACTGCCTTATCCAGGGACTGTGTGGTTGGAGCGCTTCCTTTTCTGCACTGCAAATGAGAAGCTGAGAGGAAAAAGGGAATGGTGCCATGGGCTTTCCAGAGCAGAGCTGACAGACTGCTGTTCCTGCAGGGGTACATCTCCCAGTGGCAGCTTCCCGGTGCATATGGAAGAGACGATGATCCATCAGTGACTCACTGAATGCTTTTCACTTCGTCATAGCAAATTATTAAAAAAAAAAAAAACCCGAGACAGAAAAGAAATAATACAATTTCCATGTCCTTATAAATGCAGCAGGAGCCTGTGATTAGAAAGGAGAAGCTTAGCATGTGGAGGGTAAGAGCATGGCAGCAGTAGCAGCAGGTTAGATGTTATTGCTGTTATTGAACGGAGCACCAGGGTGACCACACTTTACAAGAGTTTTATTGGTTCACTCTAGTAAAAATGAATCACACCTCTCTCCCTCAGCTCCTCATCTTTTCCCCTCAAAAGACTGATAGGAAAAAGGATGATTAAAAACCTCCAACATGAAAAAAGTTCGACTTTACACGTCAGTGCTGTGTACAGATGGATGATTCACCAGAATCCATCTCTGTGTTTTTAAGCAGTTTTTTTGTTTGAAGTGTTAGCATGTCAGACTTTATAGAGATTCCAGGTTTGAGCCTCTGCTTGTACCTGCTTTTATGAGGTAAAACGTTATGTGGTGGCACAGAAGGGACTCCTGCTGAAAAGTGCTCCCCTTTGCTAGTTTGATGGAAAAATAAAGAGAAATCTACATGGAGTCTCCATTTCTGTGCTCTGAGGGATTATTTCCATGGAGGTTTATACTGAGCACATAAATGGCATCTAGAGGCGTTTTTCAATATCAGATACCATCCTTTTCAGCATTGGAGGGGGTGAACTAGACAATTTTCCAACTCCAAATCAATTTTGTGACTTTCCAGTCTCTGTTAAGCAGCTTTTAACTTTTGTTACCATTACAGTCCTGGGAGTTACAGGCAGCAGAAGTCTCAGCTATACACCGTTCACTAGGCAAGAGGCTTCATGCCAGGGAGTGCAGGGGCTGAAAGCCATTATTTAGGGACCCATAACAGAAAAGTACTTGTAGATGTAAAAAAAAGGATGGGGCACCAACCTGCAAGCAGCAAAGAAAAATTGAGTTTATAGTCCTGTCATATGTGCATATAAACTGAGTTTATCATTGTTGCTACTTGCAACAAAACCGTACTAGTCAATGTTCAGCTGCAGCAGTGGCACTTGCCAAAGCAAAGCCATCCTGTCTGTGACAGGAACACGTCTGTAGTGCCTGGCATCTGACAGTCCTGAAGCATTTTGCAGTACAAATGTTAATTAAGCTTTACAACAGCTTTGTAAGGTAGGTAAATGCCATCAACAGACATTTCAGCTAAGGCACGGGGCTCCCTCTCCAGTGGAAGGGTATCAGGGTGTGAGAAGGGGGCATGTTGAGTGGGTAGCCCGGTGTGTGGGGTGAGATTTGTCCTCAGGAGAATAAGTCTTCAATTGCTGCATGACCTTTTGTGCTGGAAAATTGGGACCTACATCACAGCTGGGACCTCTGCTGTGGTTACAACAGGAAAACTCAACACGGTAATAGAAACGTTCCACAGAGTGGAGTAGCACAGGGGTCTGTCTGCCAGGGAATTATTTTGGATTTCCCCCCAAATGAGACCATCATTCAGCTTTTGATATGCATCACAGCTCCTCTTGCTCCCGTGAAGCCCTTACTTGTCCCAGAAGTGTGACCCTGTCCCTGGGCTGTGACGCTGCCTTGTGTGGGCTGGCTCTGCACAGCTACAAGGCTGCGGCCATGCGCCCTCTGCTCAGGTGTGAGCCTTCATTTCATCCACACGCTGCTGAATTGTTAGCAGCCTGTGTGCAGCCTGTCAGCCCTTCATGTTCTCCCTTCAGTGCTCTCAGTTTCCTGGCAGGAGGAGAAAATGCCCCTGGCTTGTAGCTGGAACCCTTTGCTGTCACATGTCCTTGCCAGAACCTCTCATCCAAAGGGCGAATGCTGTGTCCGACAGCCCACCCCTGAGCTGTAGTCTGACATCCAAGGCTTGTGCTGAGTGTTTTTCAGACCCATCTGAGTCTTACGTGTAAACACTGCAGAATTTCATGGCAAAAAGGGTGGGAGGGAGGAGGAGGAGGAGGCAGACAAAGTGCCCAGTGCCCTACTTAGCAAACGCCTAAAGCCTGGCCTGCTGCGTTGTCTTGTCAGACTCTGCATGCTGCAGAACTGATTAAACAAAAATCCAACATGTTGGGGCCAGGAATTGCCTGGTTCAATGTTAACACTGTGTAAACACTCTCCAACTGACTAAATTCTGGCGGATCCAAAAGTTGCCAGGGGCATTTTCATGCCTTCCCTCTGTGCTGAAGCTAAGCCTGCAGCTCCGGCTCCCTGGGTCTCCCTGGGACTCATTAGCATGGCACCGCCGTCGCTGCTGGCAAAGGCAGCCACGGGGGACAGTGTCACACGTGCAGAGAGTGGCAACCTTCACACAGGAGCAAAACAGTGAAGCAAAACTGTGGTGGAGGGGAAGGCTCATGCTTAATAATATGCAAATCAATGTAGCATCTCAGAAAGATTTGATTTGCTTTTCGAGGCAGCTGCTAAAAATGTTGTTTTAACCCCTCTTGGGAGAGTAAATATATCCACTAGACACAGGCTAGATGGAGGGTGATTACATTTTCTAATAACTTTAATTTTACAAGGTAGAACATTTGAAAGCTGACATGTCTTTCATCCTCGGACCGAGTGTGTTGGGGAGATGCCCGTGTGTAAGTGTAATTGCATCAGTGATAATACAGCACAGCCCTGCCAAGCGCACAAAGCAATGCCCTGCAGATTTGTCAGGACGTGAGGAAGTTTTGCTGCACATAATGAAATGTGAAATATCATTTTCGATGCACAAAGGACATGCTTTCTCCTTGCTTTTTTTATTGTTTCATCACAGGCAGCCCAAAGCTCAGCGGTGCTACCTGGGCTCGCTCGTTACGTCTTCGGGCTGCGCATCCACCCCGCTGGATCGAGTGCTTGCGTCCTAACGCGGGAGAGCCGGCGGAGCCTACGTGTTTTCCCATTTATGAGGGCAAACGATCTGGGTCCTTTGCCTTCCTGTAACCAATTCCACACGTTGTTAAGCTGCTGTAACTCGGGTGGGTTTTATTGCCCGTGCCTTGCAGAGAACGGCACTAGGCTGAATGCGGTTGTTTCCACGTGACGCAGCTGTAAGAACGAGCAATATTACGGCCCAGTGACGGTGAGAAGCACAGAGGTGCCTCTGGAGGCAGAGACCTACACAGGGGCTGAGGCCTTGGAGCCAGGAAATGATTAAATGAGCAGCACACTTCTGTGCTAGCACTCGGGGAAGGGTTGTTTGTGTCCTGCTCCGCTAAGTTATTGTTCAGGAGATAGAAAATTGATATTTCCGTGGCTTGGATCCATTTTGATTTGTTTTCCTGTATTCAAATCATCTGCCTCCAGCTGCTTTCTTGGGCTGAGTTTGACAGAGATGCACAAATTGTCTCATGGCTCATCATCTTCTAAAGAAGATATGTAATTCTCCTCCCTTCAGTTTTTGTTTGGGGCATTTGTGGTAGCAATGGCACTGTAAGGGACCAGGATTCCCTGCTCTGCAAACACAAACCCAAAAGGCAAAGGGCTCAGGGAGTCTCCAGGCTCTACTTTGTTTAGAGACACGTTGTTGATTGCAAATACGAAGGTATTGGTGGGCTTCATTGTACCTCGGTGCTACCCGTGACAAAATTTTCTTAACAGTTAAAATGAGGCCCTGTTGAATCAGAAAAGGGCTGCCCAAAGGCTGTGCCATACTCAGGCAGTGTTTATATCAGTCAGCCAAGAGCCATTTAATTTCAGCCATGCAGGTCTTGTCTCCTCCTTACCCACCCGAGGGGCAGGGAGCAGTTGTGCTGAGCTGCAGGATTTGTGCTGCTCTTTGACTGACACTTGGTCCCTTCAGCATGTCTCCATCACAGGAGGGAGGAAGGAAGGGAGGGAAGGAGGTTCTATCACCCTGAAACAATCTACTGTCTCCCTGATATTTGCTCAAACATTTAATTATTATTTATAATGGTGGTACTGTTTAGAATTTGCCTCGTCTCATCAGATGAAGGAACCTTTTATTAACAACTATTCCCTGTCTGCCTCTCCTTCTCCGAGGTCTCCCTACATTCTAAACCAGGCAGCTCTTGGTCTCTGTTTTGGGCTCTAAGTCTTACAAAGCCAGGCATATTCTCTTATCCTCTGGTTTGCACCTTTGCTGGTTTTCAGTGTTATCTTTTAAAATTGAGGTACTGAGGGATTATAGAATATTCATCGTCAGTCCCACAAGTGCTGCAAATGGAAGTATATTTACCTCCCTATTTGTCACTTACTCCTTCATTCATCTAAGGATCATCTTCTAGGCTGCAGTCCCTTACTCTGTAGCTGTGCCTAAGTACACTTCTTGTTCCTAGACACACAACCACAAATCTGGCTTTAAATGAACCTGGTGAATATGAATGGATTTCACTGAGATATGGAGGTTTATTAAAAATTAAAAAGATCTCATCTAACTCTGCTCCAGCTCCTCTGTGCAGACTCTCCTTAACTGGCTTAGTGTTTATTCCTAAACCTTTAATACCCTCTTTAGTTACTCAAGGATTGGAAAACAATTAATTTTCCTACTGCCCTTTTCGTATATGGAATAGAAGTATGTATTGAACATTTTGCCTCTTCTGCATTTTATTGAAAACTTTGCTGGCTGTGCAGCTGCTGTGCTGCTGAAGTTCCTTTGCTCTGTGTAAATTCTGTCCTTGGCCAGGCCCGAGATGACTTTTTCCTCTGTCATTTTTAGTTTTCCTAATAAATATTTCATCTTTTCTAATATTGTTTACAGCAATTCCTATTGATTTCCTCCTTCTCAGTCATTTTATATTGGCTTTTTGTTCCTAATTGCCTCCTTTACTTTTCATCAAATGAGAATTTGCTTTTAGCCAAACTTGGGGTTTTTTTTAATTGTGGTGTTGTGTCTCTTGTCCATCTCGTGATTTTTCCCCAAGAACTCCCCAGTCTCATCCTGTCCACTTTTTCAGTCAGTTTTTGGGCATTGGAAAATCATGTCCTATGTTTTTGTGGTCCAGAATCTTTGGACTGTTTTCTGTTCGTTCCTTTTCTTAGTGCAGTGAAGTTGGACTCCAAGGAATTTTGTTGCCAGCTTGTTGTTTTCATTTCAGCCCTGAAGAAGTACCCACTCAGGTTCTTCAGGCCACAACTGTGATTTTTTTCTACATACATCACTTGGAATAATGGAAGATATTCCTCCTTACACAAACCTTGCTTGCATCCTCACTTTCCTACAGCTACACTGTTGGAAAATAGGATTTGGTTCTAATCCTTTTTAGCAGACTGCACTGAACAAGGTTTCCTGACAGTAGGAATATATTTCTGCAATGGTAATTTTATAAGTGGAAGAGACTATCCCAGGGATAAAACCTCTTGTTGGAGGGGCTGAGTTATGAGACCTGTTACTGTGAGGTGCTGAGGGTTGGCATAAAACCAGCATTTGCTCACAGACCTGCATCCAAAGCCACTGCTGCACCAACTGCTATGAAATAATTCGCTCTTGTTGTGGCAGTCATTTTGGGTAATATCTGTCAGCCCAGGCTGCCAGAATGATCTTGTTCTTATTGCATGGCTGTCCAGTGAGCTGTGCAGCAAGCTGTAAAGCGAGACACTCACTGTTTTGCAGGAACATGGCAGTTTGAGTTTGCATTCCTGAGCAGGGCCTTACTGAGTCACCTTGCCTTGTCATAGCTGAATCACTGACGCTTAATTGATGGAAACTCTTTTCTTACACAACAGATGTCAGGCCTTGCACAGAGGTCTGGTGAGTGATCCTGGACTCCAGGACTGATTGGGAAGGTTCTTCAAGTCAAGCAAATCTACACAGAGACAACCTTACTTCCCCCATACTGCACGAAGCCATGCACCCTAAAGGGTGCTCTCGTGGCTGAGCGTGGTCGCATTGAACCCCACAATCAAAATTCCCTGCACCAGTCTCCCCAGAAGTACCTTTCCTGAAGAAATTCTCTGGGATTTGAGAGGCCACCATGATTTTTCATGTGATGGAGGACATCTGGTAGCTCCCAAGATGTGAGTGAGGTCATTGTGCTGTGTTGCACGAGCTATACACCTACCTAGAAGAGGTCCTGAAGCACAACCAGGCTGTATCTGAGAGGCTGACGACCGCCAGCTCAGGCTTACAGAGCATTCACAATGTGGTTTTCAATGCCTGGGAAAGCTCTGACTGTCACAGAAAATTTCTTGGAGCCCCAGACTTCGTGAGTGTCCCCGACCAAGGTCTGCTGCCACTGAGTTTTTCCTCCCCTCCCTTTCCTACTCCACAGCTGTAGCTGGAAAGGTAGAATCTGGCCCTAACTGTCCACGGTGATGTTGTGTTCTATTTGGCATTTGTGCAATATCTCTCCCTGCTTTTTTCCCTCCCTCAAAACATGAGTCCCTAGATACCTAAACACGTCCTACCAAGAGCACTCAGTGAGCATGGAGCAGATTGACTGCAAGCCCTTCTGACGCTGAATTCAGCTGACAATCAGCTCCTAATGCCAGCAGCTATTCCTGTTTTGTATCCTCTTCCTTCAATCTGATGCCGACAAGGTCAAGTTTAGAAACTTCTAACAAATGTTACTTTCTCATTAACAGACAGACTGTTGGGTGGCAGCTTCTGTGTTGTGTGTGCCAGTTGCCATTTTAATCAGCTCTGTTCTGCAAGCTTTGTGTTTGAGTAGCTGGTAATGCCAGAGCGGTGAGCGGCGTAAGCGCCAGCGGGTGCCTCTGCACATGTTCAGCTCTTCATGGTTTTTGTAGGGATTTGTATTTGAATCCCATTTTCCAAGTGACCCCGGCTGTTCTCTGCTCTTTGAGAAAGAAGGGATGAGTTGGAAGAGCAGGGGACATCAGGGAAGGGAGGAAGGGAAGGCTAGCTGGCTGGCTGGAGAGCATCATGGTCCACAGAGCTGTGTCGTTACTGGAAGTTGTCCAGAGGCCGTTTTCCCATGAGTAGCTCGGGGCTGTCAGGGTGGTGGGTGCTCTGCTGGGGTGATGGTCCTGGAAGTGAACGCCTGTTGGTGATGCAGGAAGGTGGGCGAGATTGGTCTTTCGGTCTTGATGAGGGGCTGTCTGGGCTGTTTGAGGATGAGTGAGGGTGGAATGACTTTCCACAGACTGGAAAGAACATCTCCAGAACAATGTTCTTATCCAATATGCTCTGGAATTGATGCCCACCATCAGCTGCAATGAAATGGCCTCTCATTAACGCTAATCGCACTTGCCTCTTACTTTCATATTAGATAATGAACCCAGTTAAGTAGTGGAAAGCCTGCTCTCCCTTTTTCTGCTGTGACAGCATTAGCTTGTTGTGATTTATACTCTTCATATAGGTAGTAATATGATTATTCGGTTAATCTATTATTCATTTCACTCATGATCTATTCTTTTCACATTCTTATTCTGTGAGTCAATTTCTCTCTCTGCTATTTTAATAGAGTAGCATTTTAAATTGTGAGAACACCGCATTAAACATGTATAAGATTTAATCTAATTTAAAATGCTTTCTTCTAGCAGGATATGCCTAATAAGCATAAAACTAATAATGTTCAAAATGCTATGGCATATTAACATGACACATTGTGAAGGATGCATTTTTCAAATAAAGCTAAGCACTAATTAATGAATATCTAAACCCCTTTCTTATTCCTTATCCTGAAGCTGTATGAATGACATGGAAAAAGATCTTTTGACAGAATAGCGTTGCATACAAGCTGCCTTGAAGTTTACAAATATTTTTTCTTGCTGTCTAATATGATATCCTTAAAGTAACACAAACTCAGTGATATCTCACAATATTAATGTTATATGGATGCTGAAATACTTGGGAATCATTGATCTGCACTTGACTTAGTGCTGGATGTATGTGTGTGACCCACTGGATGAAATGGATTTTATGTTTCCTCTCTGCATCTTTCTGCAGAGATCAGGAGCCTGTTCCAGCCTGCAGCGGCACAGCCTGGCTGTCTCATTCTATGCTCGTAGTTTTAGAGACTTTTGTAGGAGTTTAATTATCTGGGCAATAATTATTTTTGCTTAGAAGTTGTTTTACAGAAAAATGAAGTTTTGGGTTGAATGTAGACTTGTTTGAAGCAAATTCAGTCTTCTACCTGCTTTCTGCTGCCTGAGAACTGAGTAATTTTGTTTTATGGTAAATGTTTTTGTCTCCTGCTTTGAAATCACGCTTCCTTTCAGAAGTTAGGTCAATGCACTCTTGTGAAGATATAAAACCTGCCCAGATGCAAAAAAATACATTTTAGTATCAATTGAACAGATACTTATTCTAAGTAAAATAGAATTGTCTATTTTGTTTATTTGTTTCACTGTTTTCATGACCCCATTAAATGCTCGGTTTTTGACCATGTGAAGACAGAGAAAACAGTAAACCCCTGATCCTACAGAAAGAATGATGGTCAAACTCAGGGTTTATTTTGTCTGCACTGGCTCACAGGAACCTGTTTTTCCTTTCTGGGCCAAGCACGGCAGAGGGCAGGGAGGCAGCAGAGCCTGGTCCCACACCATGACACTGGATTGTGGCCAGGAAGTCCCACAGTGCAGATTTGGAAGCCTCCTCAGCTCTGCTGATTTAGACAGAGCCAGTGGAAGCTACTTTGTAACACCCAGTGGAAAAAACTCATATAATTAAGCACGTCTTTATGTCTCTGCAGTTCCTGAACCTGCTTTGTAAATCTCCTCTTCGTTATCATTGTATCAGTTTAATTATAGATTTTCAGCAGAGGCTGACATGCAACAGGAGGGCAAATTGTGCACTCGGTTTCCGGGATTGCTCATTCCCAGCAGGTAACTCCAGGCACATATGGTGGGATTAGCCATTTGCTCGCACTGCTGACCTTCTCCGCGAGCAGGATCCCGGCGGCTGCGAGCCGCTGCACTCCCACACTGTCACAAGGGTGAGTCTGAAGTGATGCAAAAGGAGGCTTGGACAGGCAGATGATGATCACTGAGACAGCTCACTGCAAGCTCTGCCTCTAATGATGTAGAGAAATGACTAATGCTGCAAGTTCCAGAACACGAACTCCAGAGATATCAGGAAGGCTAAAAAAAAAAACTTTCTGCCAAAGAGGTCAGGAGGATATTGGTTCTGAGCGTGGCTTGGATTCAGCAGTGTTTTTCCTTAAGCATATTTAAGTTCTTGTAAGGTCAGAGCTTTGCTGAGTATTTCTATTTATTATTTGTGTCTTGCTGGTTGCTATGTACTGCAGTTGTTGTCCGGGCTCTGTTGTGCTGGTGGTGTGTGAACATGAGAGAAAAATGAGAGTGTGTTTGAGGAATGGATTAGGAGTGTACTTAACCCTACATTATCTCTGCCCTGGAACTTGCATGAAGTAAACTTCTGTGGGAAAATAACTTTTCTGAGCATTACAAAGCCAATATTTGAGTGTGGATTTATGACATTTTTTTAAACTGAGGAGGTAGAACGCCCCTTCATAATTCCTTGTCCCAGGAGACACTTACAGAAATTGAGTTACAGGGGCTTGAGAAACCCAGACTGAGGTGCAGGGACTTCAGTGATGCTTCCTAGTCTGCTGGAGAGACTGACAGGGAAAATGTGGTCGTTCTTGTAGACATACAAAGTTAAAGCAATCACCACTTTCAAATTGGGAGGGAATTTTTCCTCTGTATTCCCCAAGTGCTGTGAGGTGCTGCAGATCGTAATGCTGCCCACTCCACTGTTTCTCTAACCCTGCAATCCCAGCGAATTTCGGAAAAAAAACCACTGGGGAGATGATTCAGCTTTCTGTGTCTGCAGGTGAAATGGCATAACTCGATCTTAGTCCTTCTGCCACCAGGACTAGGATTCTATTTGCAATTACATCTGCACCTCTACAGCACTGGAAAACAAGGTCAGTAGCAGATCTCCTCTGCCCTGTGCTCTTTGCAACATGCCCCAAAACCCACGCAGAAACTTCCAGCAGTGGGAAACACTATTAGAGCACTGATTGGTTTTACAAAATACCGCCCCATGGGTGACACCCTCCAGGCAATTAAAAGAATTGGTTTTGGTATAGAAAGCTCTTCCTACTTAGGATCCTGGATGCCTGGGCACCGACTCATCTCGAGCTGACAGTTGGCGTCAATGATTATTTGAGAAACTTAGGCCTTGGGTACACAAAGATGCAGCACTTTTGTTTTTCGTGTCTGCTTCTCCTCACATCTATCCATCTTAACAGTGATGTTATTTCTGGCCTTCATTGTTTTGTTTCTGCTTTCAGCAAATACCATAAGAGAAAGGTCTGTGACAATTTTAGGAAGCTTTAGAGAAGGAGGTTATTGATGGCTGCTACTTCTTCCATGGGCACTTGGAGAAATCCTTGAAATGATGTTTGCTGGCTTTGTGAAACGAATTATTACTATGGTAACAGCTGCTGAAATGTTACAGGAAGGTTTATCTCTACTTTTCCTTTTTTTGTTTTTATGCTGACATGAAATCTTGTAGCCTTATTGCCAAGATGGTGGCATATTCATTATGCAGCTCAAAAAAAGGGAAAGGAGCAAGCTTGTCAAAATCTTCATATTCAGGATCTGAGTAGCAGCAGAAATAAACACCCTCCTACCTAAATAAACTAAGAAATGGGGAAGAAGGATCTATGCACATTGACTGGAGGAATGTTATTTTAAATGCTAGTGATTTTTAAAATTAAAGTATTATTTCATAGTGGATTGATATTGCAATTCTGCAGCTATAGCTGTGCTTGAGTTACAAAATAAATTGCCTTTACAGTAGAAGTTTCATCTTTCTCCCAGCATGGCCAAATCTGCTGTTTGGTCTGTGGGTAAGTAGTAGAGAAAGAAGAGCTGAATGCTCTGCCTGCACATCCTGGGGCTGATTTGGCACAAAATGTCACATCCTCCTTGCAGGAATAAATGGCTCTAAATTATCAAAAGTGTAAATGTCTGCATGACCACACAAGGCACAAGAAAGTAAGCTCTGGGCCTCTGAGTGTAGAAGTCTCAGTTTAGTTATCACGGGGGACACTGAAGGACTCGAAGTGTGGAAGTTCAAAACAAAAGTTAATAAAAGTTTATTGCAGCCTTTCTTAAGTGGGAAGAATGGGTTTCCTTGTTCAGTTCTAGCATGTAAATGATGAGGACATTGAAGAGTCACCAGTGGTTGAAAATAGAGGTGGGCACAAAGAAGTAAATGGGCTGTCCTCAACATCCAGAAGTGTTGTCCATCATGGATAGACACCCCAGCCCTGGCAGCTCGTCCTGTTGTAGGGGTGAAAGGAACCTTGCCAAGCCAGTTCATTTCTCTGCTATGAAATAGAGTCTGCTCTTGTGTACATCCTCTAGACTCAGGAAAATTCAGCACCAACTCAGTTATCAAAGTCGCTTGAGAAATATGGAGCTGTTTTTCCATATAAGATTGGAGAAGATTTTTAATGAAAAAATGTACCCACTGTGCTGGGTACCTTGCAAGCTCTGCACAGTAGTTTTCACTGCTCATTCTGAAAGAGGAGTCGACTCCAAGTCAAGGGCAGGAGCTCTTTTTAGCACAGAGATTGCTGATGCTGGTGCTCATGACCAAAGGAAGGTGCCAGTCTCTTAGGTTTTCTCCAGGACACTTGAATTATTATATATTGTGTTGCAGGAGACAAACTCGTGCATCTGAACAAGGCGGAACGTCACAGTCTCTGGGTTTTAAAACTCAAAGGTGGGGCCAGTCCAAATGTTGTAGGTGATCCCAACCCAGGAGCCTTTGACCAGGTGTTACCAGTCTTGGACCCCCAGAGTTTGGGACCACGTGAAACCCTTTCAGTGCATCTCCAGGCACTTGCACAGCTGCTGTGGGAGTGTAAAGCCTCGTGAGAACTGAGGGCAGCTCTAACTGTAGTCAGTGTGAGCACAGTCCTGCTGCTTAACCATGGAAGTGGGGAAAACCCTGCAAAAGCTCATGGTTTAAGGATCTAAACCCAGGTGTGAGGCAGAGATTTATCATGGCAATGGGGAGAGAGGCAAACTGGAGAATGCTCCCTGGAGTGCTCTCCGGGAGTGTTTCCTGGAGTGTTTGGGCAAGCTGATGCACAACTTCACATCTTGTGAGGCTCAGCCTTGGCTTCAGTGGCCTGACCTTGACATGTTAAAAAGTCATTGAGGTGTTTTATCATTTAACTTCTCTCTGAAATTCCAGCCAGACTTGCTGTATATGCAGGTACCAGACAGGTAGAGGCCTTCATCTCAAGGAACGACTTCTGCTCTGTCCTTTCCAAAATCCTGTCTTTAGTGTGCTTTTTGAAGTTAAACCTTTTGTGATGGTTAAGGTGATAGGTTTTGTCCTAAGCCACAATCACTTAGAAATCTTTGATTGTGTATGACACCTAGCAAACTTTGGGATATTACTGGCAGCCTTACTCCATTATTTGGGATCTTAGTCCTTCTGCAGCAGCACAGCACTTCAAGTAATTTTGCTTCATGTAGCAAAGGCTGCTCGGGGCTGTCTGGCTACTGCTAATTTAAGCAATGGATTGAGGAACTTTGTGCATGGAAAATGAAAAGCTACAAGTGGATCAGACAGTGGCAGGAAAAGTGGGTTTGTGTTTGCAAACACCCACTCAGCCCCAAAGCACTGGCACCAGAGACAGTTTTTGGCAAATCCTGAATCTTATCCCCTATAAATCTGTGGCAATTAGGAGCAACTCCACTGAATTGAATGGGATTATTCATGTAAATACAGAGGACATCGTATTTATGCTTCTGTTCAACCAGTCTTAGCAGGGAGTGGTTCCTGAACAAAACTAAGACTCATGTTTGAATGCATTTTCACAATCCTTCCTATCACTCCTGCCCCTTTAAATCCAAAATAAAATATTGCATGGAGTGCTTTCATAAATAATTTATGTTCTGCCTGACACCAGTCAGGGAGGCATAAAGCTTTCTGTGTGTGCATGCTGCTTCCAGAGCTCAGCAGTAACTAGATCTGAATTTAAAACAAAAAAAAAATCTGAAGATTTTTGTTTTTCTATGAGGATGGAAGAGGTTCAGGGACTTTGAAAGAGTCAATTCAGTCCCCACCACATCAAACACTCTCTGTGGTGTTTGAAAAAGTGCTGTTCATTCATCCTGACCCCCCAGGATGGGAGAGGGATGACGTGAGGAGAACTGGCCTTGTGGTTAAGGACCTGGGTGGAACTCCGGGGATTTTGGCTCAAGCCTCTGCTCTGCTCTAGGTGATGTTGGCCAGACACAAGGCACTCCTGTGTTGAGATTTCCAGGCTACTTCCAAACAAGCTGGGAAGCAGAATCGCTGCATTGATACGTTGTGTTCAGGCAAAGGTACCTGCTGCCCACTGAGGTTTAGCTATCACAACAGGTGTGTCTTGTTTTCCCAAATGGCCTTGCAAAATTGCTAAATTTCCACCTTTCAGAGGGAGAGTAATTACTGGGCAAGTTGTGGAGTTGGGAGCTGTTTTTCCAGAAGTCTTTCGTGACCTTGGGCAAAGCACTTAGGCCGAAATTTAGTGAAGTATTAAAGCATTTCAGTCCTATTGAGGGCTTATCTCTGGTTCATTTCAGTGGGATTTAGGGTTCCACTTTCTACTTAAGTACCTAAGCCTTTTTGTGATCCATAAAAATCTTAAAGTTTCTCTTTGGAAAAAAAGGGAATCATAAAATATCTTGTCTCACAGGGGTGTTTTGAGAAGAAATTAACGATTGTGAAAAAACAAAAAAAAACTTCACTATGAGGCTATGTAGATGTGATAGAGAGAATGATCATGTATTCCCCAAAACAAATCCTGGAACACATGCTTGGCATGAGTGTTGTACAAGTGTTTCCATGCTGGCAAAAGCACATGGCCCATAGTGCACAAAGCTCATCCTATAATTTACAGCAAACCTCTGGAAAAATATTTCTTTCACTTAAAAAACCCAAAAAACTCTGCCTGTGGCGTGGCATCTGGAAAATGCTTAGCAAGCAGCAGGAGCTCTTTATAATTCATCAAAAAGGCCACACTGATAATGAGATAAGGTTCCTCACTGTAGCTAAATATTTCTTCCCAATGTTGCTTCAAAACAAAAAGTACCAAGGTGGTGGGCATGGGGAAGCCTTGCACCAGCCCCGGACTCTGGTGTGTCCCAGGAAGGACCAGTGCCCAGAGCTGCACTCGTGTCTGGGGGCATCATTTGTCCCCCACTCCAGGGATGCTCCAGCACAAAGCACCAAACCATAAACCTCTCCTGCGTGGCTCTGGCACAGAATTTGGGCTAAAGGGCCCAAGCTGAGGCTAAATGAGCTTCAAAAAGCTGTCAGAGCTGTCTTGGGAGCTCTGCTGCTGCCCTCTGCCACCACCATGCTTTCAGCTGGGCTGGGGTGGGAGAGTTTTCTGGCTCCAGACAGACCCAGAAAATGCTGTTGGAAGAGAGGGCAAGCTGGATTTCGGCTTGTTTTGTTTCTAGATGACACGGTGGACAGGGTTGAGCTGAGCCTGCCTGTGGCCCTGGGGAAAGAAAATGTCTGTGGGAAATGATTCCTTCGCTTGGCACCATTTCCAGTGGGAATCAGTAAGGATTTCAAAGATGTTCCCCCTGATGTGCTAAAGCTTAGCTTAAAAAAACAGAGAGATGAAAGGGCAGCCTCCTCTGGCGTGCGATGAGATGTGACAGGGAGAGCGGCTGCTGCTGCACTGAGCTGTAATGAGCTCCTGTAAGGAGAGTCACAAGCACTAAAAAGTCAAATGAACAGGAACGACTGACTGTGTGCAGGGTGATTCCAGCGGTGCCAGGGCTGCCTGTGCACATGGTGCCTTCAGTCCTGCTCCTTTGCATGGCTCTGTAATTCCAGGGGGCTTGGGGGAGCCTCTGAGGTGTCTGGAAAGAGAGGGAGAGAGGGAGAATTGCTGCACCACATAGGCTTGCTCTGCATTTTGGCCACGTCCCCTCACTGTTTGTTCGGTTTTTTGTTTTGTCTTTAAAGGTGAAGTGCAGAGACTTTGATACTGTAACAGAAGAGGAGAGTGAGGTGCCTGTGCTCCACTGAAAAGCTGTTAGGTTATTTCCTAGTCTTAGAGCTGTCTTTTCCAGTCTGTGGCTGGAGCTGTAATGCAGAGATGGGGGATTTTCCATCATGTTGTGTGAATCTGGGAGGGTTGTGAGGCTCTGTAATTCTTCAAACTTTTAGAAGTACAATCTCTTCGTGGGGTTCTGGGTCTGTGTTCTCCCACCTGTATTGTGGCAAACTTGTAGGTGCAGTGTGTGTTTATATCAATGAATCCATGGTTTCCTTCTTCTTTTTCTCCTGTTTCGTTTCATGAATCTGTTAGAAATTGGTAAGGAAGACTAGGAAATTGCCCCATCCCTCTGTCTGTGGGATACAATGTCAAATGTCAGAGGGCACCAAAGGAGAAAACAGAACAGTGAAGAGCATGAGGGGATGGAAGTGCTTCCACCTGCTCTACCTTCCCTGCATAAGCTCTGCATCTAACTGCAAACTGAGGAATGAGAGAGGCAACATTAGAGAGAGGTGTATGAATGATTTGCTAATAGTTGTAAGCAGAGGTTTCCCTCTCTCCTTCGGTTTGGAGCATACCTTATGGTCTCAATAACACTGACTGAGGGATGTGCACTTCTGCCTTGGGGATGATAAATGGCTCTCGGTGATTAGGAGTGGGACTACCTTCATCTCTGGGATAAGCAACCAAGCTAACTCTGCACACAGTGGGGATGTAGGAGTTATTGTGGCAATAACCTGTTGAGTCACTGCTTTTTATTGTACAATTATTTATGTTCAAGTCTGATGCCTAAATAATGTGCAATACTGAAACGTTGCAAAAAAGGAAATGAATGCAGAGAGCATTGTTCCACATGGCAGAATGTCCCTGCTGAATAAAATCTACAGCTGTTTCTCTTAAGCTCTAGTTAATAAGGTTCAAAAAATGATGGCTGGACTCCTCAGGGGCTGACATCTAAGTGCAGTTCAGAGGAGTAGCCCAAAGTTCAGACGCTTCTCTGAAGCCTCTCTCATCCATTTGAATATCATAGGGTCTTCAAACCTGGGCTGAAACCGCTGTGAGGACACACTTCTCGGGTACCTGCTGGAGTACAGGAGTGCAAAGGCACACAGAACTCATGCCATTTCAAGTCTGAAAACAGAAGTTTGTGATGTGTTGGTAATAGGCAGAGATTTAGGGTGGAGAAGCTTCTTAATGACTGGTTTCAAACAATGGAAAATCTCACCTTTGTTTAAAGTATGGAGCGTGCAAGGCCTCTTAATAACAAAGGAGGGAGGGCTTTGCCACCTGTTCTTATTTACTCAATGTTCATCTGGCTTGTTCCATATCCTGTCTAGGGTGACTGGTTACCGTACCCCAGCCCAGTGTCAGCACCCTAACACAAAGACAAAACACACTCCCGTGTTTGAACTGCTGGGATTTCTCTAGGAGCTCAAACAGCACAGGCACATCCTTCGGCACACAGAGCCCCAGGGCCCAGTGCTTTTACATGGACTGAGAAACAGGCAGGGCCCTCCTCCAGGGCAGCAACACCCACACGCCTTGGATGTGGTGCACATATGCCTGCAGGACGTGACCTGGTCACATACAGATCTAGGCTGTGGCTCTCCACAAGGCAGCACCCTTAGGAGACATGGCAGGTTTCCATAATAGATCCAGTTTCAGGAGGAACCTTCTATTCTGAAGAGAAATACTCTTTTTTGTGTGTGTGAGAGAGAGAGTGAGCGAGCAAGCCACACAGAGCCTAGCAACTCTGGATTTCTGGATTGCATTCCTCAGCACAAGAGCTGGCAGCCTGTCAAAGACAATCTTTAAATATGCACATATATTTTTGCAAATTGGACACTAAGTGTTTTAGCAGAAACTTGGTACAAATGGGAGATGTTTCCAATCAAAAGTCAACATGCTGCTGATCCAGCTCATTGCAGTATCGTGCCCTTGGGGAGGCAACACGTTGAAGTACCTGGCTCCCTTGAGATGACAGATAAAGGAACCGGGGTTAGGGACCATTACTTGTTGACTCGTGTCTCTCAGGCTGCTGCGGTTCCTGCACCAGCCCTGCAGCTCACCGTTCAAAATACCAGCTTTACCCTCTTTCCCATCCCTGGTCTACCTTCCTGACCTCCAGTCTTCTGTCCTTGGAGTCCTTTGACATCACTGTGAGTTCTGAAAAATCTCACTTTGTCGGAAACATTATTTAGACTATTTAGGAATTGTGTGACTACAATTGTGTGACGATGTGTCACATCTGTGAATGCTGTCTGGGGCTTTGAAAGAAAGTACATACGAAGGAGCGAGGGGGAAGTGTATGAAAATCCTCGACTCGGGTTTAAACAATGATGACTAAAGATTGTCTACGCAGGAGTTTCCTGTGCAGCGAGGTAGGTTTGGAAGTGAAGAGCTTTACTTAGCTGCCATTTCCATCTGCAGTGTCTGGATCTATCCCTCCCACAGGTTTCTGAGGTAGGAGCATAGCTGAGTTTTCCAGGGACAAGAGCGTGGCACCTGAGATGCTGTTAATGGAGACCTTGCGCAGAGTGTACAGAAAACTGGAAATTCATATTCTTGCTTAGAGGTCTGTATTATTTATGGTATTGCTGAAAAATCTGTGTTCTTTTGAATATTAGAACAGAGATTAGGAGAGTTCTTCTGCTGTGCTTATGGAGCAGTCAGAGACAGGTGGAGCATTCTCCTTATCATATGTTTGGATGTACATGTATGTTTTCTGTGTGTCTGCAGAGCTTTGTATTCTAAGAGCATCTTTGCTGCCTGCCCTGAGTTACTGGCAGATCTGCAGTGGAATACCTGAGAATGCGCAGCTAGCATGGTACTCTGACAAACATTTTTAATAACATGTTATAAAAGTCCCAAAAAGGACAAAGAACTGCAAAGGTACATGCAAAATAAGTGAAATTCTGCAGTTCTGGGTTGTTTATTTCATAAAAGCCATCTCGATAAACAGGAAAGTAGAAGGACAGATTTCCAAAGCAGAGGTAGGGTTGTTCCTGGAGGACCCCTCCTGCTTTGTTGCTTTCAGGACTGCCCATGGCCTTACCTGCTCTCTGGGCTTCTGAAAATGTCCAGGCACTATTGACCCAATTTTGTGATAAAAGATAGAAATGCTTTATTATGTGCACTTTCCTCTTAATCCACTAAAACAAAGCCCCTTTTTTGTTTCATTTTCTTGTCAGATTGTCTATGTGACAGTCGTCTTTCAGGCTGTAACGTTAAATGCTGCATTCAGGTATCAGAGAGAGGAGGATAATGCCAACGGTAGCTATCAGTACTTCAGCTTTCAGAATGTTTTGAGGGTTCTCAGGCAAACTGAATTCAGGGTGTTGGAATGTGAGGACCCTTGTTTTCCTCCCTCCCCTCATGGTGTCTCTGATTCCTTCAGAGCACCAGAGCTCATCCTCCTTGAATCCACAGAGGGAAGGCGAGGTGTTGTTTCAGTGCACCTTCCTGGATCCTTGATGCACTCTTGAAGGCTCTTTGATTGCAGTGTTATTTCCTCTCAGAGCTGATGTGATTCCCTCTGTGCCACAATAAAACTTAACAATCTTTCTTTCCTTTCAAGAGAAAGGAAGCAATTTTAAAAAATATATAGCCACATATATCCCCAGCATTTCTAGGCTAAAAAATATATCACATTTAAAAAGTTGTGGCTTTGGCTCTGCAGGCTCTCCCACATCTGAACAATGCAGTGTCATGCTCCAAAACTTCATGACTTGTAAGATTCAGTGCTGGGTTGGTAACTTATATGCTGTATTTTTTGAAATGTTGCAGTGTTGTATATCATTGGAAAGAAAAAATTTTTGTTTGTTCTCTGATATTGAGCACTGATTAGTAGCCATGTCAAAACTGAATCAGAAATATTTTAAATTGTGGCACTCACCAGCATATAAAAAGTATATTAGATTATCTTAGAATGTTTTTATGGCTCCAAGTGAGTAATTCGACAGATGGTACAAAGGCACTTGGTTATAATGTTAAAGGAATGTAAAAAATTGTCTTGTTTAAAATAAGAAAGTAAATTCTCAGAAAATTCTACAACAGTTTCACAAGTGTGCCATGTGCCGCATAGATAAAGGAGTGAATGTGAATCCTTAATGCCGTGCCTGCCTTAAAAACCCAAGCAAAATCTCTTGAAAGTAGTAACGTTGTCCCACATGTACACTGAGAAAACATTTGCATTCCGTGGTTCTGTATCTGTCTTGAAGATCAATGTGCATATGCAGGTACAGGCCGTGTTCGGAGAGTACATGAGTTAGGGAAACGTATCCAGCTGCTGTGAAATCAGGCTAAATTTGCAGCACAAATTAGGTGGAATTTTTCCAGATTTGTATTTAAAACCAGCATACTCAAGAGCTTTGGAACTAAACAAGCCCCATCTGTTTAAAAAATTATACAGCACTATGAAGCAGCCACAGTATACATCAAAATTTGGGATGTTGTATAAGAAACAGCAATTTCTAGGGTAGAAAGAAGATTTCAAAAAAATGGTTTTGTATCTCTCTTCTTGAAGCAGTTGATTAAATGCACTCATTGCCTAAACCAATATACTAAGTTTTTCGTGTTAATTGTGAACTATTTCCAAGTCTGATTCTCTGATGGAAGTGTTGCATCACACCTTAGGGCTGAGCTGTATTAGCTGGCAGGTCCTGCTCAGCTGGGAGAGGGCTCTCTCTGGCACCAGCCAACCCATGGTTGGCGTTGAATGGGAATTCCCATGATATGTGTATTTTCCACAGTCTGTGCGTCAGGTAACTGCTCTTCCTGGGACACACTTGTGGACACGAGGAGGAGAAGGTGGTCAGGAGCAGTCAGCACAGACTGAGGAAACAGGCCTGCCTGACCTGATTGCCTTCAGTGATGAACCAGCAGCATTTGTGGGTGGGTGAGGAACCTCCCTGTCATTTACTTCAGCAAGGCTTTCATCAGTCTCCTAGGTAGCTGTCTGTCCAGCGTGGGACATTACATTCTGGAAGGACAGAGAACTCAATAGATGGACAGAGAACTCAACCAGATGATTTAGCTCATTGATCCCAGGCACACTCATAGGCATGTAATAAGTGCAGTACTCCAGCATCTGTCCTGGGACCTGTCCTGTTTGTGACCTTTACCAGTGACCTGGAGGAGGGGATGGAGCATGCTTTTGTCAAGTTTTCAGGTGACACCAATTTCCAGGTGCTTTCTGTCTGTAGCTTGAGGGCAGACCAGCCATTCAGAGGGACCTTGATAAGCTGAAAGGCCAGCAGGAGACATACGAAATTCAATAAGGATCAATACAAACTGTTCATCTGGGAAGAAGAAGAAGCCCTGTAACAGTAAAGGCTCCAAAAGGCAGAGCCAGACTCTTTGCTGAAAGTGGTGGAAGGATCAGAGACAGAAGACATAAACTGTACAAGAGAGACTCATACTGAGTGTAAGGAAAACTCTTTTCCCCAGGATGACTCTCAAGCAGTAGAGCAGGCTGCCAGAAGGGCTGTGAAGTTTCCATTCTTGGAAGCTTTTAGGACCTGACTGGACAAAGCTGTGAGCCACCTGGTCTGACCTCAGGCTGGCACTGCTTTGAGCAGCAGGTTGCACATGGAGATTTCCTGGGCTGCCCTCCAACCTGAATTACCCTGTGTGATCCTCTGAGAGTTTAACATTTTGGGATTGAATATTTTTTAGACTCGCAGGTGATGTAAACCAGAGCTGACCACAGGGGAGTCAGACCTACATATATTAGCCTGGGATTTGGTATTTCAAGTCTCCCAAAGAGACTGGAATGTAACAGGAGATGCAGCTCTGTAAAATGGCAAACCAGCTGTACATTTATTGACTGAGTCTAACAGACCTGCTCAGCTCTGTTTTCTTTCAAGTATCTCTGCTGGCTCAAATGCTGGAATGTGTTACTGAAATAAACAGCAGAATAGTGGCCACTCATCTGGGGTTTGCAGGAGGACATCTGTATGTTCATTGTATCCAGGAGACACTGTATGGCCTGAATTACTGATAGTAGATTTGCTGTTCTAGGGAGAGACGGAAGAAAACAGAAAAGTTGACTCAAAGCTCGTGTAAACAATTAGTAGCAAGTAAACCAGGGTGTGAACTGAGAGCACATCAGCTAACGCCCTGAATTCCTCTGTGTGAAGCAGCTGACTTCACTCAGAAGGTGCAGCGAGGCCCTGGACAGATGCCCCTCTGCAGGTTCAGCTGAGCAGACAGGAGGTGCTACAGATGCAGGTGTTCCTCAGTGCTCCTGTGCCAGAGGCTGCTGCCCCTTCCTCTTTGCTGGAAGAAGGGGTTTGCCCGAGCACGGACACTTTTGGTCAGGCAACATCAGCAGAGCTGGCACAAACCGGCCGTGCGGTCGGTGCGAGATGGTCCCAGGGGATTGCTGATGTGAATTAGGGAATGCTCCCGTGGGCTGCTCAGTGTGGCAGATCCAGTGCAGGGGCAGGTGCCAGCAGCACCTCGCATGGAGGAGCATCTACCTGAGAAACGAGTGCCGAGGAGCAGATGAGCTGTGAATTCACACCCCTCTCGCTGTGCATTGGCTTTGTCGCTTCCAGAGGGTGATTAGGTTGCTGTGTCACTGCCAGTGAACGACGGCACCCACCCACCTTTTCTGAAAACTCCCTGTTGTGTTGTACACGGGCCTCGATTATCGTTGTCTTCCTCATTGACTCTCAGGAGTGTGAATGTTTTACAGAAGCACAGATGTTACCCAGAAAATTCCAAAGTTGTAGAATTGCCTCATACTTCTAATGCTTTTAGCTTCACTTTGATACTTCCCTGAAGAATGCAATGCCTTCTTACATCTCTTTCTGGACAGAATGTCCCTTTGTAATGTCCTTATACTGCAGAATTTTGGTTTATTTTTTTTTGTTTGGGTTTTTTTTTTTTAAATTTAAAAGCTTGCTTTGGGAGTCATTTCATCTTCCACGACAGTCAGTCCCCAGGAAATATTTTGCTTTTACATAATGTGCACATCTGTGTTCTGTCCGTGATGTGAAAACCAGCAGAATGCTGGCTGTTAATAACAACCATATATCCACTGCTTTCCTATTGCCCTTGTGACCCTCCCCAAAGTCATTGGCAATTCATCATCTTGTAGTAATTCCTAATGAGCAGCGTGCAGGGGGTGAATTCCTGATGGTTTAGTGTGGCTGTTAAGTGTCCTCATTGCCCCTTATGTCCTGAAAAGTTCTGGACTCTAGAGAACAGTTTCACTTCTGTGGAACTGTGACCACCTCTACAATGGGCATGGCAACTCTTGAACAGGCTCCATTCGATCAAAAATAAGCTCTAAGGGTACAATCTGTTGATGACTGTTTGTGGCAGACATTTGCCTGTCCTGCAATGACATGGGAGAACAGCTCCTTAAATCACAGGACTGTCAGCAGCTGCAAACATCTGCGCATGTGGGATCTGTAATCTCGCCTCTCAGACCTTGACATTGCTGTTTAATCTCTGCTATTTGCGACTACAGTTTTGTTTTGTTTTGTTTTTTAATAGGAGTCACATAAAATCCACTGCAGGAAGAAATCACTGCACATTTCTCATTGGGATGGCAGTAGATATTGCAGGAATACATGTATACGCCTGTATGTGAGTATCTATACACACAAACACATATATATATATGTGTGTGTGTGTGTAAATAAAACCACAGGGAGCTCTAATGCAAACATTACCACATACTGTGAAGCTAAATGGAGGCAACAGATATGGAGGCATGGGATGAAGCTGTTGAGTTTTCAGGTGGTACAATAATGAAAAGTAGACGTGCCTTGGTGTCCTGGTGGTGACACCCATGAGAGTCCAGCACATGCCTCAAGGACAACACGCCCAGAGAGGTGTAGTCGTTCCCTATTAAAGTGCTCATTGTTTTGGAACCGAGGACTTCCTTTGCTGATCAAAGAGCTGCCTTTGATTAACCAGTTTTGAAATGAATGAATTTCTAAGTTCTTATTTTTTGCTTTTCTTAGGGGAAATATTTCAAAAGCCTTTTGATCTTTGGTGATAGGCATTTAGTAAAAGGCAGGTACGCTTTTACAAAGAGAACCCTGGAAGTCTTGTTGTAAAGGGTAACGTGTATCAGAAAACATTCAGAACATGTTCAGCAGGTCTATTGGCTTCAGCAGGCCCCTGCACACTCACGGAGTTGCTCCTGTGCTCATTCTTTAACAGGATCAACGGTTTTAAAAGGTAAAATCAGGCTGCTGGTCTGTGAAAAAAAAAGGGCAATATCTACTGCAAAGGTCAGAAAATATTAATGTGGCATCTTACACTAACAGAGTACAGGCAGCACAAATCTCTACAAATAGGCATCCTGCTGGTAACCAATTGAAATGTAGGAGGTAGTTAATGTCTTTCAATTGTAAGTGTCATTTGATCCCCAGGGAGACATTTAATGGATGGTAGTTTCCTACAGAGAGTCCTGTCTTTTCTGTCTGTACTTCATTAGTAATAGTTCAGGGTCCTCGTGTTCATAAAAAATGTATGCACTGCTTACCTGATTTTTCACATTTCACACACTGTATTAGGAAAATTGATGTTGTTCCTACAGAATTAAATAAAATACCTTTAATTATACGGTGTCTTCCTGTCTGCAAGCAGGTTTTCCCCACTACTTATTACCAAGCCAAAGAGAAGGAAAGAACAGAATAGAAAAAAATATCAGTACCGGAATAAAATAATGGCTGTTTGCAAATCTGCTTGGTGTGAAATTTTCCCCCCTCCCCATCCAAGCTGTGTGGTCCGGATTGGTCTTGGGGATCCTTCAGAATGCAGGTCCTAGCTGAGGTATCTGTGGGAAACGGATGCCTCACTCCTTCTGTGGAGGTGGACCTGTGATATGAAATACTCATTTACCGAGTATGAATAATTTTATCCATAAGTGGAATCTTGCAGTTGTTTGACAGGGTAGAGCATTAATACCCTACTGCTGTTAGAGGGAGAAAAAAATCACTCAAAGAACTCAAAATTCCACAAGTAGAGCTGCCTGGAGTAATTTCAGATTCAAAACTCAGGATGTTTCCCTCCAAGTGTTTCCCTCATGGCTCAGGGAGACTACCCTGACCCATCTCTCTTCCCCAGGAGCAGGGGCTGGCATTCATTTCCTGATACCATCTTGAGTGACTGCTCTCGTGTTTTCGCACAATGTTTTAACTCAAACTTACTCTCTGGTAATCTTCATGAACTCCCCAATAAGCAGATGATTTAGTAACAGAAATATCTCACTTTAATGGTCTGACTAAATACAAAAAACCACTCTAATGTGCAAATATAGAACCTTCCAGGAACTGTTCTGTGGTGATGGGGTTCAGTTCAGAAATGCATCTCTCTCTGCCTTTGTGGCTGCAGCATTCCTGCATGGGGCACTTGCCTGGGATGGGAGAGAACAGGCCATGCTGTCTGTCCCCTGTAACCCACAAAAATATTCTGGATTCATTGCAAGTGCATTCACTGAGAGTGGAAGAAAGGTGATAGTGGCTAAAAAGTGCTTTTGTGCATTAGACACGAGCTCTGTGCGTGCAGGAGCTCGCTGCACCGCCACCACCAAGGAGCTGCTCCTCCTGTGTTTGTACTTACACACGTGTTTGAGTGCTCTGCTGAAGCAGAATCAAGCGACCAGTTTCAATATTGACTTGTTTTTGTAAAGTTGAGCATGTTGTGTTTTGTTACATAGCTTGCGGTGGTGAGAGAAATCCATTAAACTTGAAGTTAATTAGTATGGGAAGACTGTAATTTATCGAGATTGCCTGAATGGAAGTAAGGGCATTGCTATTTAATTAGCAAATGCATTTGGATTTTTAGATTATTTTTTCCTTTTTCATTTTATTCAAAATATTGTAAGTGCTTTGCATATAATGAAAGGAGAATAGATTAAGGGCAGGCGACTGAAAAGACATTAAAAACCTATGGCATAATATTAATTTTTTTGCTATTAAGTGCGTGCTTTTGATCAGATAAGAGAACTTTTATTGCTGTGGTCTATTCTCATTTTGTATCTTAATTACGCCTGAAAAGATTCTTTAAATGACAAAGTCCTAATTTATATTACCACAAAGGACCACTCTTACAGAGTTATTAAACCAGAACGTGCCTGTTCGTGGCTTCTTCTGCTTCCCTGTTTCTGAGACCTTCCGCTGAAGTCATGGGCACCTTCAGCTGATTTCCAGAAATATCTACATTCAGCTGTGTTTTATGCTGTGGGCTGCTTTCTTTGTTTTCCTTAATTTAAGATGAGTCATTGTACATTGAAACTTCACTAACATCACTACTTCTCCAAATTAACAAGTGATAGGACAGGAGGAAATGGCCTCAAGTTGCTTTGATTGGATATTAGGGAAAATTTCTTCACCAAACAGGTTGTCAATCACTGGAAGAGGCTGCCCAGGGAGGCAGTGGAGTCACCATCCCTGGAGGGATTTAAAAGGTGTGTGAATGTGGCATTTGGGGATGTGGTTCATTGGTGGACTTGGAGGTGCTGGGGGAAAGGTTGGACACGATGGTCTTGTTTCCAAAATAAGTGATTCTATAACTCACAGCTACGCTCCTCTGTGGAGAGTGAAGCTGCTGCTGCTCACAGGATGGGCCTTGTCCCTCCAGTTCCTAATCCTGCAGCGCGTCCCAGTAAGGGACAGTGGGATGGGGCATTGTCATGCCAAGTGCACTGAATAAAGCAGAGAAAATTCTCTCTGAGGAGCGCACAACATGCTCAGTCCATCCATCCATCCATCCATCCATGGCCTCCAGCGAGGGACACATGACTTGCACAGTGATGACCCCGACCTTCGGGGCGGTGATGACCCCGAGTGTGGTGTTATGGCTGCGCGGGGCGACACCAGACCCGGGGCCGTGGCACTGTTTTTCGGGGACGCGGTTGCCCCTCATCCCG